>JAMKCH010007958.1:0-46219 GCA_023653785.1 Ophioderma brevispina | reverse complement strand
TAAATCGGAATTAAACCTTAAAATTCATTATCGCACTGCTGTTTTTTCAAGCGGAATACAAAACTTTTTATGGTTTCACTTTTGCTCCCAGGTTTCGTTGTAGGTTAAAACCATGAAATCTTGCTGAACCAAAGTAAACTGTGGTCTTACACCAGTTATCTTGAATTTCTTATTTAGGAATTGAACATTTTTGTACTTAGCATTTTCTTTTGTAATCTCTGGGATATTATTTTTATAATCCTTCAATTACTCTCCCACCTTCTATTGTTCAACAATAATTTGGTGTTAAATGTTTGTACTCAAATCACTGCTGAAGACCATGTTACTTTATGTTAGCGATGCATCTTTGTTTGGCTCAAAATCGGCCAAACAGGATTTTTAAGTCTCTCAGCAAAATAGGCGTAACTTCTTTCTCCAAAGTCCAAATGACACCAACGTTTTCTGAAAGCCTTTTTTATCCTTCTTTATAACCCTAGCAAACATTTGAGCAAAAACAATTCTTAACTATTTTAATTATTTTTTATTTTGAATGTAGGGTTTTTTTTGACTCACACTGTATATTATCTGGTCCAGCATATTCGAATAAAATTGCAGCGTGTCAATTTGTAGGTTTTAGGTTCATGGATGAATAATTTGAAATGTGCAAAACAGACAAAGATACAGAGCTATTTTCTTTAATCAAAATAAAATAAAATGTGTTACATTATGTAGTGAAAACCAGATTAGAAATACACTTCAGACACAAAATATGAACCTAGAGCACAAATTATTTTCAATTGTATAATAAAATAACAATGTTGTTGCTTTCTGTGGATGAGAAATGATTGGTTCAAGAAATTGGAATGTCCAAAATATAATTACAGCAACACAGCAATGGTATATTCCTTAAAATCTCACTTTATCTAGAAGCAACCTTTCTGTTTGGCTGACGTATAATGTCCAAAATCATTGGCGTTGTATTTCAACGGTGACAATTCCTTGGAGCAATCCTGAAGGTAATGTTGTGTCTAGCATTGCAAGTCGACACTAAGACGTTCCTTTCACTAGGTAATCATATATTGGTTTGTTGATTATATCATCGGGTGTATTACATAGTGACGGATGTTGAATTTTTATCATTTTTACGACATTGAGGGAAATGTGATACTAAATATCAAACATGCCAAGTGCCAATCCTTGCAAGTATTTCATTAATTAATAATCTTAATTTGTAACTTACACAAGCAAAATATGTAGTTAATTTATAAATATTTGATGTTAGTAAAAATTTATATTATATTTTCAGTTCAAAGCGGTGAATTGCGGCAATCCACTCAACATCCGTCATTATGTAATAAATCAAATTGAGCAGTTCGCGATGACGCACGTTGGTTTGACGGATGTTCAGAAAACGCCGATTGTTGTTTTCCATAATGACGGATGCTGAATAACACTTTAGTATCATCATCATCACCATCATCATCACCATCACCAGTAGCTATAGTAATACGTCCATTAAACCTTCAAAACTCCAAACCCACCTGACAAAAATCACGGAACGAGCCCTTGCCTTGATTTAGTGGGAATTTGCTCCTAGATCTGACAATAAAAATACAATATCCGTTTAGGCCTATAAAGAAAAGGTACTCAATTGGAAAGAAGGAAAGATCAGAGTATAAGAAAGCCTCAAAAGAGCACTTTTGACAGTGGATAGACCGTATTCAATATGACGTCAGCCACCAGACATGTTGGTGGACAAGATGCATACATTCCAGGACTACAATACATTAAGCTGTCAATCGATCCATGTTTAGCGATTGAACATGGATCATTGACAGGTGAATGTATTGTAGTACTGGAATGCGTCTATCTTGTCCACCAGCATGGCTGGCTATTGAATACGGTCTATAGCTATGCTCCTCCTCTTTCCATTGATACCAAAATAAGTACTAACATACTTAAAATGTCGTCAGATGACGTCATAAGGTCCGCGAGTCGACGAAATTGGTATTTTTCACTGAAAAATAGGCTAATCCAATTTTGCGCTTAAAAGGTAGGAATATCGGATTTTTATGCGGTTTTCAGCACTAAATGATGAAAATTGACTAGGTTTACATAAACACGGAGTTTAAGAGCCATGCTGTGCATAATATTAAAATAAGCACCATAACATATCCTTGGGTGGCAGCCAACCCGCTACCATTCGACTATTGACGGCATACCCTATCCCCGGTGAAGGTGAGAGGCTATTTTACTTAACTATAATACATTATTATACTAAAGCTAGTGATTTATCGGTGGTAGGATTTTATAGCAGTCGATCCCCGGCTTTCATTCACGCGGCTCTGGTTCGATTCCTTGTAGAGCCAGTGCCGTACGTGAAATTGATGGCCTATCCATACCTCTCCTCGGAGGTTTTCTCGAGAACTTCGGTTTCCTCCTACATCCAAAATTTAATTTCTTTCCATAAATATTTCTTTGCCCTTCTGGATTTACTCGTTATATTGTATCAACCTTAGGCACTCCATCAAGGCGCCCTGAGTACTTCAATGGATATGTCGCACTTTATAAGAATTAAATGTTATGCTAAATAGTAATAGTATTAGAGAAAAAAATACTACATTAATGTTATCGTCATAATTGGTATAGAAGGCCCGACAACATATTATGTGTAGACACACAAATCAATCCAGTATTATTATTTTAAACAAAGATATTGGAATGTAAATTGGCGGCCATATTGAAATACAGTAACTGCACAACATATTATTCAAAAGTAATATTTCGATTCTTTGAACCCGAAAACAGGAATATCAGTACACAAAAATAAAGTTCATATCAATTTTTTTGCACAAATAATCAAAATATTTTAAAGTACATTGGTGCCACATTGGAAAGCAAACTGACTGACACGAGATAGTGTTATTATGTAGATTCCTTGACCTTGAAAAAATGTATAATAGACACTGTCTCCTGTCAGCATATTACCCGAGATATGAGGCAATGAAAATAAGAAAGGCGCCCATTTTGAAAAATGGCATTACGGCCGCCACAGATCAAATCCAGCTGGGGGTCCCGTTTTGAAATAGCCAGGTATAATAGTCCATATTAAGTGTGTGCCAAGTGTTATATTTCTATCACAAAGTGCACGAGTTTTTGCTAATCCAGCCTTTGAACATTCTATGGACCCCCACCCCCCAAAAATTGTTTTCAACGCTGGCCGCTTTACCATCATCATACCATCAACAGAGAATATGAAAATTACCTTCACAATAGAAGAGAAAAACATAGTTCGATGAAATCAAAAGTGTTTAAATGAGTTTCGCATTGCTTTAAGGTAGCACAAAACTGAATTGAAATTATTTTTCCGTGAAAGGGCAATGATTCGATCGCAAAAAAGCCTCGTCCTTAGATCCCCAGATTTTACCGCAAGTAGTCAACATTTATCGTGTGAAATCGCAGGGGTAAAAGATGTTTGGTTTGGATGAGCAACAATGTGACCCATTTTGGTCGACCAATATTAATTTACAAGGTACTCTACGGGATTACAAAATCAAAACGGATTTTTTGTCAAGATCATTCAATCAAGATGAAAACTTGATATGACTAAATCGGACTATCCAAATAGATGCAAAAGAAAATTAAATGAAATTAAAAAAAAAAGTTCTTTACTGAAGTCGGTGTTAAGTAAATTAAATGCTAATTATATTATAAAAAAATAATGAGGGTTGTATTTTGATTGAGACAGATGTGGTCTTTTTAACTTTGAAAACCACGCACTAAAGTGGCTTAAATAAACGTTTCGTATAATTTTCGACGAAAATGAAGCACTCTTAAAAAATGCCGTAGGATTACCTTGAAACGCTTGTGCTTTATAGGTGGTAACCTATTTAAATTAGTTTAATCAGCATATAATGCGGGATATCGGTGGACAAATTACCGCAATTATAACACATTTATTTGTTATCCCTGTACGATCACACTGTTTTTGCAGGTGTCCTCTTTTCCAGTTAGTGACTCTTCGCTAGCACAAAATTAAAGGCTGATTCAGAGATTTTGAAATATAGTTTTTGTGTAATAATTGAAAATAATCAACTGAAACTAAAGATAGTGACCTAAAATGCTTAATTCAAAAGTTTGAGACGAATCGGATTTTCATTTTTCATGCAGTAAACGTTTATGTATTGATAGCAGTGCCATAGGATACTGTGTAAAACAAAAATTCCGGATCCGGAATTTTATAACAAAGTTGTGATTTTCTATATGAAGGACTTCGATTTGAACTTAGCTATTTCACACAGTGATTAGTATACGTACAAGCATTATGTATATGCAAAAAATCTGATTTGTTTGAAAAATGAGGGCGCCCTCCTCGGGAAATCTCTGAGTCAGCCTTTAAAGTCTTTTCTAATAACGACAACACACATGTGCCACCCAGCTAGATAGGAATACGATGCGGATTTAATTTGTAATAGATATGACTATTCTATTCAGGGCACTTTCAGCATAGCACTTTCCAGTATTGTAAATTATACTCTCTTGGTTATGCGTTTCTCAATAATAGACTTGCAAAAGAAGAGAATATGAAGAGACCCAATGGTCTCAACAATTATAGTAAGTCTAATTTATATTCTCTTCAAAGGAATAATTTTGTAACCTACACGCTCTAGTTATTGGTTTTATTACGCCCAAGGACGTAACTAATGCAGGGGTTCAAAAGAATAGGACATCGCCGGATAAAGAGAGGTTTCTATAATCATCATTGTAGTTTCGCGATAAAGTTGGAGTTGGCGTATCTTCCAATACAAGTGCATTTTGGGGATTAATAAAACCTTGCGTGAATGTAGTTGTGAAACTAAAAAAATGCAGGAATATTGAATTATTTTTTGCTTTACATGATGGGAAAGTGTTAATATACATATTGCAATAATACTGTTTTTCAGCCAGTAAAATTGAAAAAAAAAAAAAAAATCTACCCTGTATCCAGTATTTCCATACTCTTCTTAGCGTATGGGAATGGTTGTACTTATTTTGATACCAATCGATAGAATAACTCTAAGCTATCCTGTGGTACCAAATTTATAGGAATCGGATGTTCAGCATGGAAAACTAAAGGGGGTATTAAAGCACCACCACTTCAAGTCTGTTGTTACAAAATGGCTCAGGGTTAAATCATATATTCTAGGTAAAAGCACACAAAATACCTGTCCTCGTCACATTAAATAATCAGTTTACATGATAGTATAGGTCGTTCACCTTAGTTTTCTTCTACAGAACGCGGTAACTTGAATAGAAATAAGTTAGTAATGATTATCTGGATTTTAGTTCTGCACAGAGTTGTTTGATGTCAAAGCTTGCCCAGCAACTTATCTTTTATGAATTAGTTCGTCTTTCTTTCTTTTCGAATTAATGAGGAAAAATACGGTAAATCTGAATCGGAAGGTCATAACGCTTAATTTCTTTTACAAACTGCGTGACAATATAACAATGGCCCTGCATTCTAAGATGAGAAGGATCTGAAGTATTTAGCTCCATTGATCTCTGAAGTCTATGTGTATCCATTAGTCACTGATATTGGGCAAAAAGAATATTGAGATGGAGGTGACATTTTATTAACTTTCAAGAAATTATACCAGCTTTATATGCGGGAACAGACCGTTATATGATGTTAATGTTTATTTATTATTTATTTCATTTTGTAAAAAAAAGTACTACGGCCCTGCCACATATAGGATTGTATGTTTTTAACATATCGGGTGCTACGCTTTGTTTTCTTAAAGCAGCCGATCAAAGATGAAGTCAAAACCACCCCTTGGATTCATTTCCAAACTAATCCCAACGGGTAACTGAATCCGGCCAAGTTTTATTACAAATTGAGTATCTAATTCACTAGACCAGCTGAAATGAGCTGCCGATGACAGGGTTTTAGTATTACATAAACTCAACGAAGTTAATATATAGATACTATTTGTTATGATCACGATAAGAAGACGATAACACAAGGTTTTCGAGCCAATTGGTTTCACCTTTTTCAGTGCCCATTTAAAAGGCATCACCGCTGCCAACGGCACTCTGTCTATCGACACTAGTCAGATATTTACATGGATATGCACGTGCAAGTGGCAGATATTTACCATTTATTTGATAATAGTATTACCCAATTAACGTTTCCCCCAAAGCCACTATCATGTACACACATGGTTCTCGTTGAGCGACTGTCATGTCGATACAGTTGTTATTAGAATAGCAAAGGTGGGGCTTCGGGAATGGTTAGATGCTCTTGGTGCAGTGTTATAAGCGATCCTGGTGATTATTTGACTCCACATAGATTTTCCGATAAGAGGTTAAAGCATGTGGTGAGTCGGCAAGCTTACGCCAAGGAATTTTTGCTAACAGCAAAGGGCAAGCATGAAACCTGGGTAATCCATAGATAATAGATATTGTGTATGTTTCTTGTCTCGCAAACATTAGTATCGCACTTAAAGGAAGACCCAGCGATTTTGAAATATTTTTTGGTGTATTAATTATTTAATGGTCAACTTAAGATGGTAACCTAAACTGCTCAATTCCAAGCTTTGAGAGTCAAAGTGCAGCTAAAACATTTACTTTCTTTTCAGCAACAAAGTTAACTTCGAAGATCCGCCATGGTCAACATGTTATAAAATGGGTCAATATATATTTTTGTTGGAGTTCGCGTTGTTACCAACCTTTACGATCATAGACCTAGACTACTATTTGTAGTCCTTACATTGATTGTTTCATGAAGTACATTTAGTCTAATTTACTCGGCATTGTCTATAGATGAAGCATATTTTCAAATGAGCAATACACCAGAAAGATGGTTAGCGTGCTGAATATTAAAGGCACTATCGGTGATTTGATAAATTAGATAAACAAAAAATCATCCAAAATCAGATTTTTGCATGTCTGGAACTAGTATTGTTATTCTAACATACCCTGCAAGTAATACGACCGAACGCAGCCTAATAAAGGACAAAATCGGTTATTTTAGTCATAATTGTCCAAACGGACACTTTCTACAACACGTAATTAAATGGAGATTCATATCTTTGAACACTGACGTTTTCTTCCTTTTCTGTTAATTCTTCAGTTGGAAAAATTAACTTTTAAAAATATTTATTGTAATTGCGCTCTTTCTCATGAAAAAAAGAAAAAATCCCATCCGTTGTTTTGATAAAGTACAGGGTGATCCAAAAGTGATGGATTTGGGGGGGGGGTTGATACTAAAGTACCAACATACCTAGCTAGAATTACATCAGAATGACGTCATAACGTTCACATGTCAACAAAACTGCCAATTTCCATAATATACAGTATATGATAGGGGAAAATTAATTTGTTCACCAAAAATGTTAGGACTATCCGATTTTCACGCCATTGTTGGCTTCTCTTGATTGAAAATGGAGGGTTAAACAATGTATCGGAGGACTGAGGTTCATTTGTTACAAAAATAGCTCAGATAGACGAGGGCTAAATAATGTATCAGAAAGACTGAGGTTCATTGTAAAAGTAAACGATATTTTAGTATCTCTGCTGTGGGCATTTAAATATCATGGCTATAATAAGCACCTAAACTTTATCTTTTTGCTCTTTAAAAAATCCCGGCAGTGATTGGTAAATCAAATGCAGAAATCCAACGCAATTCTAATAAATAACGGTATTATTTTAGTAGCTTATGGATATCATAAGCGAGCGAACACGTGTGGCGCAACGGATAGAGCGCAGGACTCGTGATCATAAGAACATTGTAAATCGTGAGTTCGAGCCCCGCTGATGTCAACGTGTTTGTGTCCTTGGGCCAGATACTTAATCGCAATTGCCTCGTCGACCCAAGCGAAATCTGGGAAGCTGTTGTGGGGGGATATTACAATCTAAGTGCTGATAGGAATATGCGCTTGTAAAGCATGTCTTAGAGCAGCCTCCTTGATGAAGCGAAATGATTGTGACGATTTCCTATCGGCAGCGTAATAAAAATAATTGTACAGCGCTGTGATACGACTTTTGTAAGAGCGCTTTATAAATGCCTGCATATTATTATTATTATTATCATTGTTAGTGGCTATTTTTATTCCGTAAACTGTATATACACAGTGTCCCAAAATAAATGCAATCCTTGCAGTTGGTGCTATAATTATCAAAATACTGAGAATTATTCAAATGTTATAACATATTCTAAATTGCAATATACATGTATTTTCGTATATCCTGACCGATTTTCGTATGATACTGTTCACTGGTTTTGAAAACAAAGGCTATCATGCGACCCTACCTCAAATTACCCCATTCCAAGTTTGCCTAAGATCGTTGAATCAGGTTTACCTTGAAGTTAATGTGTTTCAACTAAAAAATCTCCTGGTATACTAATCCTGTCTGTTGTTTTTCAAAATAAATTACTAAGATATTTGTCGGTGTTGTTTTATACACAGTCTTTTATCGTTCTGTCACTCATATTTAGAATAGTAACCTATCAACTTGGCCAAACTTAACTGTTTTGTCTTCGATGTTTCTGACAAATCCGTGTGAATATTGTAAATTGCACTCTAGGGATTAAATACCAATGAATAGAAATAGTATAATAATAGAAATAATAATGGATGTTAATGACTTCCTTGTTCTGTGTGGACCATTATGATTGAAAATAACAACAAACTAACAAGCAAACCAACAAACAAACAACCAGTAACCACTGAAAATCAAACTTGAGCTACTTCAAATGCTATGGATCTCAATGAACTTGTGAACCCCGAGGACATTTATTTCCCTTATTTGTCAAAGATAGGTGGTCTTAAAATATTTAACACTAAGTTGCCAAGGTTATATACTGAGTTAATTAAACCAAAATAAAGAGGCAAAGATAAAGAAAGAGACTGGAGAAGAAATAATATAACAAGCATCTACGTACTAAAGCATGCTTTGTGTATTAATCAGTCAAACTTGGAACGGCTTCAATTGCGATCCACTTAGCTAATCGCCTTTGTTCTTAAAGGTGCAACAAGAGATTTCACATATCAGGTGTCCCTGAAAAAATTAAAGGTACTGATTTTGCCCTGATGTAATTTTGAAATCGATCAAGACATCCAAATGCTACATGATATGTGAAGGTATCCATTTTCAGCATCGAACAAATTGTTCACCGAAAGTGCACTCGAGTCATCACTATGCAGCGTGAGGGCGTCAAAATAGATTAACACGTTGCTTTCTTTGGCACGCGGGACATGTGTTGAATGATAATGTAGATTACTTAAATCAATCGAGATATTACACGATCACCATCGATCTTTTTTTAGATTCCCCTCAAGAGTTATTAAGCCAGTTAGCTCTTTCTTCCGTGAAAGAAATGTGAAGTGCTAACCACTTGAGAATAATGGAGCTAATGATATTCAATAATCCGCCCGGAACATACTTCGTACTCTTTTACATCTGGTCCATCTGGGCCGTGATACCTTTGCGATTTAACGAAACGATACAGAACCGGGAAATACTTGCTTCCTTCACTAAAATTTTAAAATTATTATATTAACCATGAAAAGGCTTATTCCCATATGAAAAGAGCGCTCATTATTTAGAAAAAAATAATACAGTGTCAACTCAATTTACCTCCAGAATGTCAATTACCAATGTGTACTTGTAAACTTAAGCGAAAACACTAGAGCTAATAAAATTCAATGATCAACTGTTATGATGTCTCGTGGACGTCAAAGGTCAAAGATACCCTTTAAACACAAAAATGAGCCCTGTGCACAAGTGATCTGAATTATATATAATAACACTGTTTTAATGATTTTAATCAGATTGGTTCAAGAATTGGAATGTCCAAAGCACAATTAAAAGCAGCGTTGCAGTTCAACGATGAAATGTCCTCACAGTGAAGACTTCAAAATGACAGTATGCAAAATATAGATCCACAGGTAGTATTCCATGGGAATCTTCTCATTCCTGAAGATAACTTTTGTTCAGCAGTTCAAGACGATAGTTCCTCGCCGACACTAATATTCCACAGTATATCAGTCCATGATATAATGTCCACAATTTTGAATCCTATTTTAATTTCCAGCACTTTGGCTTCAAAGACGACAGTAGAATAATTTAAGCTGTTTCCTCACGTGGTAACCAAAACATAATAAATCCTGGCACTAGTTCCGAAAATACCTATTTTTGCAATCTGCTTTGATCTCAAAGCATAAACAAGTTGAATCATTTTCTAAATTTAGCATTCCGGGGAATCCCGCTCATCTCTTGCACAATCTCTACCTTGATGTAAATAATAGGTGCATGATCAGTTTTGCACAAACAACACCAGGGGAATTCCACTTTCTCTTTGTTTGGTAAACAAAGTACTTGTACTGTAAGGAATCTTTTCTCAAGTAAAATTGAGAAATAAAATAATATTTTAATCACAAAATGGAGGCTAATATAACACAACTCAGACCTTTTTTTTCATCAGGGTATGCGCAGGTCCATTGTTACTGCCCACGCAGTTGAAAAGACTCAGGTTTATTAATCACCTCTCCGTAATTGACTTCTAGTATCTGTTCATAACCTCGCTCATGATTTTTAAAAATGTAGGTCGCTGAATACCATTGCCTTTCTTATAACAAACAAGATAAATTGAATAGAAATAAGGTTTTAACGATAATAACTTGCGGATTTAGGTTATGCACAATTAAGTCAGCACTTGCCAAGGGCTATTCTTTCATGAACTTTGTCCCTTTACATTTCCTTTTCGTTTCCTCACGTGGTAACCAAAACATAATAAATCCTGGCACTAGTTCCGAAAATACCTATTTTTGCAATCTGCTTTGATCTCAAAGCATAAACAAGTTGAATCATTTTCTAAATTTAGCATTCCGGGGAATCCCGCTCATCTCTTGCACAATCTCTACCTTGATGTAAATAATAGGTGCATGATCAGTTTTGCACAAACAACACCAGGGGAATTCCACTTTCTCTTTGTTTGGTAAACAAAGTACTTGTACTGTAAGGAATCTTTTCTCAAGTAAAATTGAGAAATAAAATAATATTTTAATCACAAAATGGAGGCTAATATAACACAACTCAGACCTTTTTTTTCATCAGGGTATGCGCAGGTCCATTGTTACTGCCCACGCAGTTGAAAAGACTCAGGTTTATTAATCACCTCTCCGTAATTGACTTCTAGTATCTGTTCATAACCTCGCTCATGATTTTTAAAAATGTAGGTCGCTGAATACCATTGCCTTTCTTATAACAAACAAGATAAATTGAATAGAAATAAGGTTTTAACGATACTAACTTGCGGATTTAGGTTATGCACAATTAGGTCAGCACTTGCCAAGGGCTATTCTTTCATGAACTTTGTCCCTTTACATTTCCTTTTCGTTGTTGGACACACAGTAGAATCTTAAGATTTCTTTTATCGCGGACGAGGAAAAAACTCATGTGGCAAGGTCATCACATTCGAAATTTGTTTAACTGCGTGCAGAATATGCTGGCGATACCCAATGTAATTTTCAAACATTCTATTCTCTCAAAATTAGAAAAATGTAATGCTGATGTAAAAACATGGTCGATTCCAAACAAACTGAAACTCGATGACAGTAAAACTAAACTTTTTCACATAACTGAAAACCAATTCCCTTCCATCTGTAAATATTGGTAACTCATCCATTACACCTCCACCTGATGCTCGTAATCTTGGAATTTTAATTGACAATGAGTTACAATTGAATAGTCATATCCCAAACATTGGCGATGCTGCTACTCAAGCCATGCAGAAAATCGTTAATTGGTCAAATTCGGAAATATCTCGACAGAGCTCAAACATCACGCCTTGATAGTTGCAATTCCCTTCTTAATGGTCTTCTTAATTCTCAGATTAAAAAAAACCTCAACGCATCCAGAACACAGCTGCTCGTCTCATCAATGGAAAAAAGAAATTTGATCACATATAAGGCATTTTGAAAGAACTCCATTGGTTACCGGTTGAAAAACGCATCATCTACAAGATTAATTTGCAAAGCCATCAATGGTCATATCACCTGCATATATCTCTGAACTCATCAACATTTACAATCTTCCTCGTTCATTCCGTTCTCGCTCAAAATTACAAATTGTATCTCTAAGATTTTAAACATCATATGGATGCCTTTCCCACAGCTGTTTGATCCCATGCAAATCGTCTCTTTTATTTTCAGAGCAATTTAAGCAAGGGCGACACAATTTTGACAACTGATTATAAGTAGGAGCATGCAAGAGCTATTACCTCTGCAAAAATCAGAAAAATCTATTGCCCGGAATCTTGCCATATAGGCCTACACATGTCATGATTTGTATGTTATAGCACCCCTTATATGCCCATTTTCCACAGAGAGACGTGTTAAAAACTCGATTTTTTTTTTAAGAGAAATCATATTTGCCCGCAATGATATTTCATAGAATTTACACAGGATGAAGTCAGTGGTATAAATAAATCAAATTAGTTGTCAAAAGTGTGTCGCCCTTGATAATATTTGTTTTATCCTGGTATTGTCATTATAAATGAGATGAGACTTTCAATTCCTTTAACTCCGACTTTGTCTATCCCTAACATACTTTTCGAAAAATGACTACCAATTTGACGATCACCGCAAAACAAAAGGAGGTAGCGGTATTTTTTTGTTAGATCTAGGGGCAGTTTCCCCCTAAAATAAAGATATGGGTCGGATCCGTGATTTTTGGAAAGTGGCAAAAATGGTATTAATAATTTACAGGTTCATATCCGCCATGCTATATCTCGGGGTGCTCTAATAAAAAAATGTACAAACTTATCTACTTACTTCAGAGTCATTCTCCCGATTTGTCATGTATTGTCCACTGTGCTGTTGTTGTGGTTTAAGATAGTAATGTCGCCGTTGTGTGATTATTCCAAAAAAATGTCAACCAGCTATCTTTTATTAAAACCTCTTTTAACATGAGGTCATCAAGTATTCAACTTTAAGAGTGGGCCACTGAAGTAACTACCTGAAGTTAAAATATTAAGTGCCTCTCTTCCAGAGTTCAAATTGCCATGAAATTATAAAATTGCTGCCATGGGTGTTAAAATCCTTTAAAATAGTGGATACTTTTTATGCAAACTTGCGAAAAGGCGGGTAGCAGGAAAGAAAAGAATGGGAATCATTGAGTATCTGAAGACTTTAAAAAGAGGGTCATTGGGTAATAACCCGGGTCAGTTGAAAAAGGGTCTATCCCAAGGTAAATTCGGAGTAACCGTATGCTTATCAACATAATTCAGTTCTTACGGTCACCATTTGGGAAAATTATATTGTCTTTGAAGCTAATTTTAGCAAAATTTTAGTTTCAAGCCTGACATTTCTTAAAATTTCTGTTCCTAAGGTCCAACTTTGAGAGACAAAATCATTTCCCAAGCCTCCGAGTTAGGACATCTTGCCTCTTGGTAGCACAATCCTTATATACCAGAAAAAGGTTAAGTGTCCCCCAAACTTACCAGTAAACCTCTGATCAATGGCAATCTAAACTTGCTCATTAATGCAAGGAATTAGCACATTCCCTTTATCATTTTCTCCTCTACCCCTTTGCCGAATAAACCTATGAAATCAGCAAACAATATATAGTCCACTCAATCTACAGTATGACCTAGACATAATTGCTACAGAAGGTTTTCTTGCTGTAACTTGCTGTAGAAACCCTCCCAAAGAACATATCAAAAAGGTAGAAAAAAGTGGAAGTCAGATGATAATTTTTCAAGATGGCTGGCGTTTTTATGCCAAAATTTTAAATCCCGACAAAATCGAATGATGGGACCAGGTGTCTTTGTGTTGTTCAATTTAGAGAGAGCTAAAGTGTTGAAACCCTGTGTTAAGGCACTCCTCAGCTGATTCACCTTTGATTCTTATAGGTGGGGTAGCCTTCTTGTCAGTCATCTACCTCAAGGTCTCCCAGGCAGCAGTATGGTTGTTTTCAAGATGTAGGGTGTCAAGCGCTTCTACCCTAACATATTCCCCCAAGCACCATGGTGTAAGCATCATCAAGTGCAGCCTTAGCAGCATCGCGTTTGTGCTAGAACTTCTAATGGGTTTAGTATGGTGTTTCTTTAGTTCTTCTCTAGCTTTGTAGACTTTGTCATTTGAGGCAAATGCAGTAGTCGTCTTCTTTCTCTTAGGTAGCATCTCAGTGCACTATTTCTTTGTTGGCTGTTGTGAGGATATCATAATACTGTACTGGCGTTTTTTTGTCTTCAAGCTTGTCATCAAGATTGTTGAACTTGTTATGTGCTGCTACAGTATACTGCTCACAAAGCTTTGTATTTCCCACTATGCCTTTCTAAAGTCGATTGTTTTCATGGAATCTCTGGGAAGAAGACTTATCTGGCCCCTCCAAGAGATAATTATATGATCAGACTTAACAACTTCAACGGTTTTGTAGGCTCTGTTAATCTACTTTCTGACCAGAATGTAGTCCAGCTGGAAAAGTTCTCCATTTGGGTGACGGTGTATCCACAGTCTACTTGCTTGATTTTGGAATCTGGTTTTAGTGGCAATCAGGTTAAATTGTTCCATGAAGTCCTTCATGTACATACCATTTCTGTTGGTCTCGTTGGTTACAAGTGAACAGGGTGTCTTCAGGCCCATGCCTAGCTTTGTAATCTCCAGAGATGTACGATTATGGGCTGGAACTGTGTTGGCGGTGATAGTTCACGGTAAAAATGAGAGACAATGGGGGGGGGGGGTGTCCTTCCACTACGGATAGACCCTTTTTTCAAACTGGCTTATACCCAATGACACTTTTTGTGCTGCTGTCCTACCTATACCCGGGCTATTACCAATTTTCTCTTCTTCCTGCTATCCACTTTGTTCACAGCATTTGCACGTAGCGCGCAAACATTTTGAACAAATTTATAATTTCATGGCAGCAATTTTATAATTTCGTGGCAATTTGACTCTGTAAGAGAGGCACTTCCTATTTTTTACCTCATGTGGCACCCCTTAAAGATTCATATTGGATGACCCCATTTTTATTGAGCTTGTGTAACGAATGATCTATTTTTTGGTACATTTTATCTTGATGGACCCCCTGCTTTTCAACCTGTGAGGCTCCATATACCCATCACTTCAGATAGGGAGTGCCCCCCGCACTACCTACATTTTTTGTTATCTATTGACTCCAATGTGGTTTTTTATTAATACATACTAATAATAATTTGCTAAATAAAGATTCCCACTGGAATTGTAGTCTGACAAATCATTTAGAATGCAAAATTAATTTTTGGTGGGAAGGAAAACTGCTCCATCTTGAATAATGACATATTTTCCACTTTTAATATATCAAAATTGCAAGTGCTTCACATTTTGCAGGCATAGGCATGCATAACATGTTCAAATACTAACAGAAATTTTCCCTAAACATGCATTTATGATCTACAAACATTTGTCGAAGACTGGGTTAAAGACGTCCACGGTAAATAAATGCAAATTAGCATGTCTTGCCAGGCTTTTCCCGTTTTCTACCTTTTGTTAGGTTGTTTGGGAGAGATTTTACTACTAGTTACAGCAAAAAAACCTTCTGTAGCTATTTTGTACAGTTGTACCTAGTATGTTCATAGATTGGGTGGACAATATGGACCAATGTATACATGCAATTATATTAAAGTATGCATATCTGGAATACTTAGTTGTGTGGTGAGTGTAAGGGAATCAACTCTACAAATTCACCACAGTTGCCTGATAACATTTACCAAGAAATAATTACAAACATGTTGTTTCTTTCAGTTAATAACAACCAATGTTGAGCGGTATAGACTGGATTTGTGAAGTTTTATATTGTAGCTATTTTTACCCTTACACAAAAAAATATATTGATCAGAAAGTTGTTTCCTTGACAGCTACTGCGTGCAACATTTATCGTCCATGAGGCAAAGCGAAAACGATGCGCGGATAAGGACCAAGGTGCCAGCACCCCTGGGAGTACATAATTCTTTCGAAATAATTTTCCTAAAATTATAGAAACATCAGTTTCTACGCTAACGTGGTTCTCACGTCTATAATGTTCCATTCTCTGAGAAAATGAATAAAATTGTCATCACAATATCCAGTGACTACGGGATGTACACCATGATTCATTGACTCCAGCAAATAATGGAGGGTATTGATAAGTAAATCCGCTCGTATCTAGAAGACCAAACACTTTCCTTTCTCATCTGGAACTGCAGCGGCCATTTGTTATTACCCATGCAACTGAAAAGATTGCAGGTGTTATACCATTACCACGATTATAGATTAAGCTATTTTTCATGACGTGGAACACAAATTACCGGTCCTCTTTCACGAATAAATAAAGTTAGAGGTTCTACTGTGTGTTTAATTTTCGTTGACCCTATTTTTCATCCTTTATTCGAAAGGGAAACGAAGGTGAACAGAGCTCATGAGAAACAAAATTGTTTGGCATACTGTGACCTAACATCTTTGTGCAGAACCAAACCCGTAACTTGCCGCGTAACCCCATTTCTATGCAAGTTTTTTGCGTTCATAGCAGAAATCGAAAATCATTCACCTATATGAAATCCATGTGAACCGGTGCCGAACAAACTTTTAATTGAATAGAAAAGAGATCCTATATTAATATGATTAAGTTATGGCTGTTGGTTCTGCACCAAGATGTTAGGTCATAGCTTGCCAATCAAAATTTCATTCATGCTTTTTGCTCATCTTCGTTTCCTTTTTGAATAAATGATGAAATATACGATCAACGTTATTGAACTCCCAGCAGAAGTTTTAGTTTTATTTTCTTCGTGAATGAGGCTGTAGCTCAATCTAAATCGGGTGGTGAAAACAATTTAAAAACTTTTAACGTCATGGACAATAAATGGCTTTGCAGTCCCAGAGAATCTGAAGTCCGTTGTCCTATTCATAACGGGCGGATTTACTTATCAATAGCGCCATTATTTGCTGAATTAAATGGAACGTGGTGTACATTCCTTGGTCACTGATATTCAGGGGAAAAAAGGAGATGACATTTAATTCATTTTCAAGAAAATGTGCACATACTAGAAGTTAGGAAACGCGTAGAACTAATTTTGATTATTTTAAACAATTTATTTTAGCAAAATTATGTACTTGTTAGGAGTGCGTCACCTTTGTAAACGCTATGAGATCTACCCGCTAGCCTACTAGCATGTCTTGCCATGTTTCCTTTTTTCTATCTTTTTGATATGTTGTTTGTGAGGGTTTGTACAGCAAGGTACAGCAAGAAAACCTTCCGTAGTAATTTCGTCTAGGTCATACTGTAGATTGAGTGGACTGTAAAGGTGTGGTGGTATCATGGTTCACCATACATTGGTGAACACCACATTTGGGAGTGGATATGATAAAATTCCGTATTCTTGACTCGTTTTTTGTTAGAATTGACGTAACACACAACTGTTAACAAAGTTATTATGTTGCTAACTTTCCGATAATAATACAATTCTGTCATATTCTTGACAACTCAGAATAAGTTATAAATATTTCATTATTTAGTACAAAATGTGATGTAACAGATTTTTTCCGCTGACAATGACACCAAATATAGCTGCCACAATTTTCGTTTTAAAATCTATCAACACGTCTGTATGGCCACTGATGCTAGGAAACAAACTATTAGGTGCGTGAGCACTGACCGTGTTATCAGTTTCTATTGACGGCTAAGGACTGCCATTGGGATTTCATCTGTCATGAGATAGACAGGTGATCAGTTGTCTACACTAGCCGTAGGTATAAAATGGCTAATATACTAAGTCACGACTTTACAACGGATAAATAAATAATAATAATAATAAATAAAAAATAAAGCAAAAAAATAAATAATACGAGAGCGTGGCCTTCGCAATATTGTGGCTCAAATGTTGAGAGACGGCAAGCGGTCATTTCTAAGAGGAGTGTCACCATGAGTTATCTTAAATGCTTGAGAGGTTATCGGGTTAAGTTCCCAAGGCTACATAGTTATGATTTATTAAAATCCATCGAAGCATTTTGATTTACAGAGGCTTCAGACTTTAAAAATGGGACCAAACTTGAAACTAATTAAAAGACAAATACACCGAGTAACAATTAGTTCTGACGTTGATGCCCTTTACATATAAGCAGTCAATAATCAGTTTTTATATAGCGCTTTATCACCGTAAACAACCTCAAAGCGCTGTTGCCTATTAGTATTACGCTGCCATCAGGAAATTGTCACAATCATTTCGCTTCATCTTGGTGGCTGCTGGCCAAGCGCACATCCCCATCAGCACTTAGATTGTAATATTCCCCATAACATGACAGCTCCCCAGTTTTTCGCTTGGGTCGACGAGGCAATTTAGATTAAGTATCTTGCCCAGGGACACAAACACGTTGGCAACGGCGGAGCTCGAACTCACGATTTTTAACACTTTAATGATCACGAGTCCTGCACTTTTCCACTGGACCACACGTGCTCTCTTACAACAAGAATACCGTTTGAAAAAGAAAAAAATATCTGTCTCTACAAAAAGCGTGAATACGTTTTAGTAGGGCTCCGGGAGCCCCCATCCACTTAAGTGTTAAAATTATAATAGTCATCAGAACAATGACAACAATTGACCCTAGAAATACGTATTAAAAATGAAAAAAAATCAATTGACTCTGAAAACGACAACAGTACTTATATTTCCAAACTGATCTTATTTTTTTTTTGTAGGTTTTTTATTCTGTTTTTTAAAACTTGAACATCTGTAGGAAACGGGCGAAATCGAGATCTTTTGCAGGGAAAACGAACAAATAAACAAACAATAACAATCGCAAAGCAAACACACAAACAAACTAAAACAATAAAAACAAACAAATACAAAAGAACAAACAAAGCAAAACACTAACAAAACAAACAAAAAACAACAAACCAAAACAACACGAATAAAATTGGAAAAGACACAGGAACGAAAACAAACACACACACACACACACACGCACACACACAAAAAAAACACACACACACAAAGGCATACAACCGACAGACTTTTGTAGACATGCAAAACAGGGAGTTTCCGTAACCCTTCACGGAATAAAACACGGGTTTATTCCGTTAAGGTTTCCGAATTCTTAAGTGTGTCAGCACAAAGTGTGTCAGATGAGTCAGGTTACGGAAACTCCATGCAAAAAATGCTGAGATGTGAATCTTACAAGACGATAACAAGGTTAAAAGAGACATGAGGATATTTCCAGAGAGAAGCGCGCTCAATGTTTTTGTCGAACCCAGGGTTTTTGCATATTTGGATCGCTTACCAATGTATTAGATCACAACTGAAGTGAATAAGCCGAATATGCCGTCTTTATGTAATGAGATGATTTAGTAATTTCTGTCGTGCACGACAGAAATTCAAAGCATGGTTTTCTATAGGGACGATTAGGATAGCAGGCCAGTTGAAAACAGTTTTGCGGTTTTCTTTCATTCTTGTTTGTCAAATAAACCTTCGAAACGTTCTCGGTAGGTGGTCTACAATCGATCAAGTGCAATTGGGAAGAAATTTGAATAAAAAAAATCTCCTCCTGTCACTTTAAGTACTGGTAACCAAAGAGTCAAGACTGTTCAGACAAAGTCACAGCTACAATATGGAATGCACCAATCATTCATTATTACAATGTTGTTTGACTTGTGCTGAATTTGGCATTTGCATTTGAAAATGTCTAGACCAATTAGTTAGAGATCAGTTATTCCTTTGGTAGTTGAGTGTAGTTTAAGATAAATGGTAAACCTACTATCAGTAAACTCGCTGTTATGTCCAATTTTGAAGTATAGTGAGTAAGAGCCTGTTAGTGTCACTGTCTGCGTGTTAACCAAAGCGTTATTTTTGTAACCGAAATTCAATATATTATCAGACTGAGTGTCTCCAAAGAATCAGGTTGTATTAACTTTCAATATGTTATGATAAAACTGGTAAGTATTTAACCCAATGCATTTCGCTGCTAGTGTTAGGGCTTTTCGGAGAGGTAATCATATCGTTGCCTAATGGCGTCTTAATACAACCGACAATAACAATCTTGAACTACCCTCCTCGAGTCCTCAATACTTCACACTGGTGAACCTTTCCGCTTGGCCTAAGGAGCCAACGATTCACTTCATATTCACTCATTTATTTGTTGAAACAATTAGACGAAAAATCATTATCATGTTGGACTCACGATAAAAGTTAAACACCGTGTCTCAATTAAAATAATCTGAAATTTCACGATCACCTTAAAAGAATTTGGCAAAGAATCACGATAAAGGATTCCCAAATATAAATTCCCCATAAAACTCAAGGACGTTTAGTTGCATATCTTTTCTTAGATCTCGGTGTTAAGAAAATTAAAAAAATGTTTTGAAGAGAAGAAAACACTTGCCTGTGACACAAAAGTTGATTCTTTGGGTATCAACACACACAACTTTTTCCAAAAATTATGTTTTCAGAAAAATGGTGTACTTTACAGTACTCAAAGGTCTGAAGTCAACAAATTATCAATTTACAACAACGGTCTCATTTCCTCTCAATTCAAAATAAGCTTAATTGCTCAATCAAGTCAATGTTTCCCCACCTGCACTGTTTACGCTACTGTTAATCAGATTGTTGATGCTGCGGATTGCTGTTCCATGCTCACTGGATAATTTCAGCAATCCTGAATAGTGTGCTCCTTCATGTGTCGATCTGCTTCACATTTTCCATGGTTGCACAAGTTCGCTATCGGGTTGAGATCAGGTGTTTTGGTTGGCCAATCGATGGTGTCATACACTGGTCTTCAGGAATCTGTATGAAAAGAAAGTATCAACACAAGATCACAAGATCAGTTCTGCCACCAGTAGTGATGGATGTAAAGCTACATCCCGTTGTTTATTTTCTTTTAGTCTGCGTATTTGTCTTGTTTGGTTATTCGTTTGCCTATGCGTTAATGTTTTAAGCTTGTTTACTTCAGACAGACTGCAAAGAATAAAGAGAAAGGAAATTAAACCACGTTTGTAAATTGATAATTTGTTGGCTTTAAACCTTTGAATATTGTTAAGTACCACTTTTTTCTGAAAACGTCATTTTTGGAAAAAGGGAGTGTGTTATAAAACGAAATGTCTTTTCATTTTAGGTGGGAAATTTGTTTTTGGGAACCCCTTATCTAAAACTCATATCGGCCTGCTTGGTTATTAGTGTGGCAAAAGGCATTCTGCAGCTATTTATATTTCCAGATATAATTTACCCTCGTCTACCTGATCCATTTTTATAACAAATCTTCCAAAGGGGTGGAGGTGATTTTCTTTACTAAATATCCGATTCCTATATTTAGTGCTACATAATAGTTTTGGGTTTCTCCTTTCATTGATGTCAAAATAACTTGCAACATTCCCATTACGACATCACTATGACGTCACAAGTTGAGCAAAGTATAAAATACAGGATATAGGGTGGAAAATTGATATTTCACAATTTTGATAATTCAAAAACATTATTATAGCACTAAAACGCTCTGAGTATATAAAACTAGTAATTTCCCACTAAGTAGAGCCAAAACACTAAATACTTTTTGGTGAAAATTTAATATTCTCCTATCTACACTTCGTGTCTATGGAAATTGATATTTTGCTGACATGCGAAATTTATGACGTAATGCTAAGGATGTTGGTACTCATTTTGGTATCAAAGGAAAGAGGAGAGACATATCCACTGGTACCAAAAATCAAGTGCTTGTGATATTCCTGTGTCGTACTAGACATGTTGGTACTTTTCTCTCGCAGGGTGTGGGGGCGGTCGGTAGTGGTGAACCCATCCATCACTTTGGGATCACCCTGTATCCTACTTATACCCAAGTGGTTTTTTGTTTTTGCATGAAAAAGATCGCAAAATGTCAAATGACAATTACATTGAATAGTTTGGTACAAGAAAAGTTTTCGTGCAAGGCGAAAAACAACTTGAAGGGGCGCACTCCCTTCGGTAGACATGGGTTAATGCATAGAAAAGGTCTGTTGCTTAAATTCTATTTCAAACAACATTCATATGTTTTGATATTAATACAGATCCTCCATGATTTGACAGGAGTTGATTAGGATAGAACATAATACTTGATTTTAAAAATTCACACCAGATTTGCAATCATATGAGGCCTCTAAGGTGTAACAAGTAGTCATTTCCACGAGAGGCGAATGGCAGCTCTCTGCATAGTCATTTAGTTTTGTTTTACCAAAAAAATCATATTAGATTATTACTAAGCATATTGGTTTTTAGTTGCAGACAGTTCTGATTGGAAATGAAATTTTGCACATTGGCGTCCATTTTCACACAAGAGCTTTTGAATTCAAAGCTCTAATGCACATGAGAGGATTTCTTGCCCAGCGACGGTATGTTGTTTTTAATGTGATCCAAAAATGCATCATTCACGTTTAGTTCTTTTTCTCAAATGGAAAGCAGTAAAGTTAAATTAGATATTTACAATACAGCCTGTCGTAAGCTTTGTTTTCCCTAAACATTCCAGACTGGTTACGTTCTTGGCACAACTACCAAAAACCATACCTGATGTCTGTCTTAGATTGCGATATCAGGGGCGTCTTTGACAACGAAACATGTTTGGCAATGCTTGTACTCTTGAGTAACCATGAACTTAAACACACCTTTGCTTCCTTAAAGAATCTCTTTACTGCGGTGTTGTCTATGGATAACCTTTGTAAAGAGGCGTCTTCCTAAATTATAGAAACATGGTGACTGCAATGTATTTTGCGGAAAGAAGTATTTGTCATCTTTCATCCGTAGACGCATAACACACCGTCGGCTGAATGCAAGACCAACGTAAGTGCAGTTTGACTAATTTTGCAGGAAGAACATTTGTGTGTTTCTATTGGATTCTAGAGGTGGTGTGTCCATAATTATGGCAGGTATTACAATAGGAAATGTATTTGTATGATATAAATGAAATAATTTCTACTTGACAAACGTAATTAAATATTTACTTACAAAAGAAGAGAACGTAAGTTAAATCAGTATTTTCTAGTTAGTGCAAGACCAACGTAAGTGCCACTTAAGTTGGTCTTGCACTGAAAAGGGGCAAATATGTTTAATGCAAGACCAACGTAAGTGCCACTTACGTTGGTCTTGCACTGAAAAAATGTTTAATGCAAGACCAACCTAAGTGTCACTTACGTTGGTCTTGCACTGAAAAGGGGCAAATATGTTTAATGCAAGACCAACTGCCACCTACGTTGGTCTTGCACTAAAAAGGGCCAAAATTGCTCCATGCAAGACCAACGTAACTGCCACTTACGTTGGTCTTGCATTAAGCGAATTGCACATACGTTATCTTCTTTTTCTAATTAAAACTTTTTTAATCACTTACATATCTTTACACATAGTTTCAATTATGCGCGAATATCTCCTCTTTCAAAATTCACCAAAAACTCAATTTCGACAAAAATGTCACTTACGTTGGTCTTGCATTCAGCTGACGACATACTCTTATGGTACACGTGGATGCCAAGATGAGAAATACTCTTCAAGCACAAACAAATAAGCCTAGTGATTTGAAGTGGTATATAACAACACATTTATTTTTGTCGATCAAATGATCGATTCAAGAATTTGGAATCTCTACTTCTACTCCGATTTCAAGTGATATTGTTTTATAGCACCAATTCTTCTTTTTATTATTTGCAGGATTTTTAGACCATTCAAAAACTAACTTTGGAATCCGGTTATTATCCATCTTTGAGAGCCGATTCCACAGCCTAGATACACATTGCATCTGACGACCAAATGGGTATCCTAAGCAAGGACACCAAGAATTTCATGGTTTGGAGTAAGAAAGAACTGTTAGCCCTTTAAAGACCACAATTAATTGAAGAGAATTCCTCACATCCCCACACACCGCCACCATAATCTAAATTATTATATATAAAGGATCAGAGAAACTGGCGAGCATTGTATTAAATAAAGACGAAAAATACACGGTCTCGAACCCGGTGTAGAAGTAATTATAGTCCGGCGTGCTCACAGTCCAGCTACAACGGTAAGGAATAGGGCACTCAATCCAGTTGCCCCTTCACGCAACATTAGTTTCACGCTTTATTCCGTTATCGTCTATGTAGCCCGGACTATGGCTCCCGCCGGACTACATCTGCTTTCACACCGGCCCTCTCGCTATCTAGGCTTGAGATTAACCAATTAAACCAATTATACCAATGAAACGAGTACTGATGTGCTGCGTTTATCTTCCAGTCTTTATTTGGAAATGAGCAGGGGGCCTACCTCTATCCCTTGGGCCTATTGCACGAGGTTCTAGCAGAGAACCTATGACCTAGCGAAACTCAATGCAATCCACGCGAGGATCAATGCGAGAGTAACGTTTAGAATAAGTAACAAAATTTGTACCGCCCGACACATATAAATTTTAATAGAAATTTAATGATAGTCACCGCAAGCACGGGCTACAGATTTAGCCAGACTATTAGTGGCGAAATTATTGAAAATTACACCAAACTTAATATAGCCAGAAAACTGTAGGGCGGGTGGGGGGGGGGTCCATATGGACCCATCTCAGGCGAATATTTTGGTGAACAAAATTATAAATCGGCCACGGGACGTCTTATTCTGCTAATTGAGCAAATTGCATTTAGCATTAGCATTCTTGGTGGCGGCTATTCAAAAATTCTTGTTTTTGCCTTAAAATAATAATGGCGTAGACTTGTTTTTTTTATTTCACCAGCTTAAATATATTTATGTTCTCCTTTATGAGCCAAATTTTACTGGAAAACATCCTTCGAAAAAGTGTGTTCATGTTTGGCGTGTGGAGAATTTGAATCAGTACCACCTGATTTTATTTTTTTCACTGTTTGTGGTCGTTATTGATGTACCCCATCGTTGACCAGAGTTTTGGTTTTAAAACCTTACACCGGCCAAAGTGGTTTTCAGAGATGGGCAGGGGCTGCCCTTATACGCTAACAGGAGTGTGCAAGACCTTATACACTTAAGTGTTAATATTGTCTATCTACACGAAAAAGGTAATTTTATAATGGGAGTTTGGACGAACAGTGCTACAACTTGGGTTTCAACTTGATTTAATGAAATGCGCTTAGTTGGCTCAAGGAAAAACAAACAAACCCACACCATTAGTGCATCATTTGCAAAATTTGCTAACTCTCTGACATCATACCCCAATATCATTCAGCGACATTAAAATATCAATTTTGGAATTAAACAGAGGAATGCCACAATTAAGTTTTAATTGCATCAATAATACTGTTGATGTAGTAAATATATAAATCGCGTGATAAAATGCAGCACTGTCATATTCCATTATTGACAATAAACCATTTTGTTATAAAACAATTTGCACCGACCACATTTAAATCAGCATTATGACAAATCCTAAGGATTATAAAAGTGACAATGGATAAACAAAGATATCCACGTTTGATAAACAGCCAGCATGTAAATGGTACTATATCAAAAGCTTTGCGAGACCCATCAATGTATAGGTGCTTTTTACACAATTTGCAGTTCGGAATACGATTGATTGAAAAAAACTACAAATGGTTAAGTAACCTCTAATCGTTCTGAACCCATTTTGTTCATAATGAATGATTATTATTTTCAGCCACTTAGATAAACCGGCTATTATGACATCACAATATATCTGGCAAACCACTTGATATTAGGGATTAACCCGATAAATCATGGGGTCCTGGGGGTCATTATTTCCAGCTTTAGGAATTGGGTTTATACGACCATGCTTCCACTGAGATGGACACATACAAGTTTTAAAACATTTATTAAAAATAACATGCACAATTTTGGCAGCACAATTATTTTTCAAAGTTCTGCGATTGTACCATCCACCCCTGCTGCCTTGTTAATTTTGGCACGTTTCACTGCATCCCAAACGTCATCAAAATTTATTTCAAAATTAAGAATATCACCAATATGATCATTTACTGTAGACGATGACTCAAGAGATACCAGTTTAGTCTTAATTTATTTCTGCGTGAATGGCGCTCCAAATTGTTTTTCAAGTCCTTTAAGAACATAAGGTCACCTTCATGGCTTTTGATTTGGGATTGTAATTTAGAGTTGAATTTTTCAATTACAACAAGTGTCAACCTTATCAGTTCTAGATGACTGAAATTAGAGAGAGTGGCCGAATT
This sequence comes from Ophioderma brevispina, assembly GCA_023653785.1. Lineage (NCBI taxonomy): Eukaryota > Metazoa > Echinodermata > Ophiuroidea > Amphilepidida > Ophiodermatidae > Ophioderma > Ophioderma brevispina. Next base: position 20,104 of record JAMKCH010007958.1, on the reverse strand, counting down.
TCTTTGCATTATTTCCCACAATTAAGACCCATTGACATTATCAGTTAGTAACGTTGACTCTGTAGTGTGGTATGGTATGTCAGTGCAAGAGTTCCGTATGATTTTTGTGCTAAAATTGATTTTTTTTTTTTTTTTTTTTTATTATTTCCAGCTTTAGGAATTGGGTTTATACGACCATGCTTCCACTGAGATGGACACATACAAGTTTTAAAACATTTATTAAAAATAACATGCACAATTTTGGCAGCACAATTATTTTTCAAAGTTCTGCGATTGTACCATCCACACCTGCTAGCTTGTTGATTTTGGCACGTTTCACTGCATCCCAAACGTCATCAAAATTTATTTCAAAATTAAGAATATCACCAATATGATCATTTACTGTAGACGATGACTCAAGAGATACCAGTTTAGTCTTAATATTTTTTTAAAACGTATCGTCGAATTCATTACCATCGAATTCATAAAGTATGGCAAAATCATGCTCTCATTTATCCAAAACAATTTCCTGGTCATTTCACCGTCATCGTTAACAACTTCTAGTGATATATCATATTTCTTCAAACTAACCTCACCAATTTGACCAATCCCTTACAAAATACAATGGGATCCTTATTTAATAAATCATCGAGTTCATTAGCTTTACAAACCTGGAAGTTGCGTTTAGCTTTACGAACAGTCTTATCAATTTGGGACTGTAATTTTGAGTTGAATTGTTTACATTTAAACCATAGCTTTTCTTTAATACAACTGTCTTCCCACATAACCTGTAATCGTTCCACCATGGTTTTGGTGTATGTCTCCCTTTCTTACATTTTTGCCCTTCTTTTGAATCATGACCAGAGATGACCAGATAGTTTGGGGGGGGGGGTCCATATGGACCCCCTTATACACTAACGGGAGTGCAAAAGACCTTATACACTTAAGTGTTAAAAGATGATGGCACCTCAGTAATTTTAAATCTGTGTAAAGTTTGCCACAGCGAAATTTTGGCTTTTTGCCATCCTTAAAAGATTCTATTTCGTCAGTTTTTATGTAATACTGCTCTTCCTTCAAAACAACACGAACACGTTTGAAAATATTGTCCTTGTCTAGTAAGGACAGAACCTTAAAAATAATTGATGTGTGTCCTTTATCTTATCCTCAATTTGGCGACCTGTAAGGGGAGCTGCTTCCACATCAACAGTTAGTCCACAATCTCTGAGTACATTATTAATAATTTCCCCAGGGTTCTAAAGTCTTTTCTCTGGGCCATAATTACACAGCAATAATTTATTTCTGCGTGAATGGCGCTCCAAATTGTTTTTCAAGTCCTTTAAGAACATAAGGTCACCTTCATGGCTTTTGATTTGGGATTGTAATTTAGAGTTGAATTTTTCAATTACAACAAGTGTCAACCTTATCAGTTCTAGATGACTGAAATTAGAGAGAGTGGCCGAATTTCTTTGCATTATTTCCAACAATTAAGACCCATTGACATTATCAGTTTGTAACGTGACTCTGTGATGTGGTTATGGTAGGTGCAGTGTGCAAGAGTTTGTAGGATTTTTGTGCTAAAAATGATTTTCTTGCTGTTTTGGATTACTAGGGACCAGGAGGGACAGAAAAATGGATGACGGCTTGCCTCGTTATATATATAGAGAGATATATGAGAGAAGAGAGAGAGAGAGAGAGAGAGAGAGAGATAGAGAGAGAGAGAGAAAAATATATAATATATATATATCTATATATTATATATATTTCTCCTGTGTATTTATAGTATTTCTGAGTTGCGTTCGTATAAATTTACTGTTATGTGATCACTTGTGATATGGATGGCATTACGCTCCGAACGCTATGGGGCAAAAAGATCGAGCAAACCATCACATGCCGTGTGGCGCAATGGCGATAGCGCATAAGAGATCTAAAACGGAAAGGTTTGTGGGTTCGAATCCCATCCACAGCAAGTTCATTTCGCGATTAATAATGCAACGTCCTCGCGCGTCATCAATTTATTTTATTATATTATATATATATATATTAATATATTATAAATATTATATGCTCCTCATTTTGCAATGAGAAAATAGAATTACCAAATTAACAATGAAAATTCAAGGAATTACGGGTCCACAAAAACAACTGATAAGACCCAAAGTAACTCCCCAACTGTCCTGGCCGTGACACATATTGAAATGTGTATAACCAAAATGGCAAAAATAGTCAATTCACAGTGTTCACGATTTTTGAAAATCAATGACGATGACAAAAACAAAACGAATAACCGCAGAAAATTGGCTTATTAAAATTGTTTCAATCCCAAATTTAATAATTGAATAGGATTCTGTAAGCATCTACGTGATGGGCATATAAGTAACGTAATTATACGCTATTAATGTGATTACGCAATGCGTGATTGTGCGCACCTGCGCTTTACGCACATTTGCTATTGTTTATTTTCAGGTTTGGTACTTCTAATTAAAAATAAGCAACTCATTGTGTGGAAGCAAAACACAACAAGGCATGTCGTTCTTAGCAGACAGGCTGATCAAGGCTACTACCTGACCAAGCTAACATAGGTTATAAGTGCGTGAGATGAGACACAATTGGAGTTAATTAATTTCTACTCTCAATGGGATATGGGTAACTATGTGAAATCTAAAGTACTAGTCGTAATTAAAGTGCGATGATCTGAAGGCAGTTATGTCTCAGATTGCGGTCAATTTTAAAGGGGGTACAAACCTAGTTGATACTTAAAGTCATTCACGTTATATTGAAAATCATCACGGGACTAACTCTTAACATGGCGTTCGTTACATTGGCAGAGAAGTTCACTTGGCATGACGTGCCATCAGTTTCCTTTTCTAATTAAATCGACATTTTTAAAAGGTCATTCATTGAGAATCGTTCCAAATATTTATCACATATTTGTAAACAAAACTCGGCCTGTTTCCCTTTGTTTGTCATGTTTGTAGTTAAAACGTGAAAATGCGAAGTGAAAAAACTATAGTATATCGGTATTTTCCGCGTAATCTATGATTACAACAAAACCTCGAACTCAAGAATTTATATGAATGAGTGGTTTTTTTAAATTAGCATTTCAACGCAAACCCATGCATTGTTTTCATTACATTGTCATCAAGAGTACCAATTTGAGGTGCCAGTAAGGAAAACAATTTAATCGCGACTGTAAATTATTACGTTTCTGGTCTCAATCGAACATTTAAAGCAAATTAATTTGAGCAATATTGCATCCCTGACCTGAAATAGAAAGCAGCCCGTTCGTCACCCTGTTACACGAAGTTACTCGGTAGCCGCTAGTGATTTTAAACATTCTTGTTTTTTACATTTGTATTGATTTACGGGTTTTACGCTTTCAAAATGGCACCCACAAATTAAGACAAACCAGATTTTTGTATGTGTGTATCAATGTCCAGATACAAAAAGTATATCGCAACAAAGAAGAGAAACAAAATGTACGTTCCATCCGCTTTGAGAGGAGGGAGGAAACCCTATACTGTACTATAATCCGGGGATGTTTTTGGCATGAACAAAGAAGCATAAAATGCCAATTGACACTTTATAATGAATTGGCAGAACTTGTTGTTAGCAGGCGGGAAAAGGGAGGACGGAAGAAAAACATAGAAGGGGCGGTCACCACCCTTAGGTTAACGCGGTTTAAAACTCTAATAGTAAACGATACAATTCTGTTCTCTATTTGTAAGTAGTTAATATTGATGATCTACGGTCCTTTTTAGGATACAACTGGCTTGACGTTTGCTGGCGCAAAACATATCGATTTCATGTGGAATGACAGTTACGATAATCTCAATGTAAAGAGAAATGTGATGACTGCTCAACCGCTGCCTCAAATCAGTCTTGAGATGGTGGTAGGCGTTTATTACCCGTTCGAATACAGTGGAAAATCCTTGATACCGGTAATTATTCTGCTTCTGTGAGCATAAGTTATAACGGACCGAGGATAGAGAGCTGGATAGAGAGAAAGCGAGGAGAGAGAGAGAGAGAGACATCATATTGTCTGCTTCGTTATATTACAGTAGTTCGTTGTGTCCTACAAGCATACGATGTATAGATTTCTTAATCGATTAACCCGGATATAACACGGGGTACATTCTAAACATAAAACAAAAATAAGATTTATAAAATAGAAAAAAAATAAAAAACAACAACAACAAGGAACAAGTCTGACAAAAAACCCGTTGTCTGCTATATCTCTTCACGTTGGATTTATTGCACAAATCCAAAAGGTTTTAAAATGTTAATGGGCATGCGTCGTGTTGGAACACTAGGACGATTTCCTATTGCATATACGTACAGCCACATTCCGTCAGACTCTGGCAGATCGAAATTTTATTTTGACAGGCACAACCCTGCAGTTACATACCTACATAAACCTTTGGAGATTCGGATATTCTTTTCATTAGGTCAAGTAATGCTGTTTTTGCACATCACGGCACTCATATATCACTGGGCCCATCCAGAATAGCTGTCATGGTAAATGTGGAAGCCCTATAATATATATATACCATTCCTGGGATATGAGAAAAATAAATCAACGCCCTACAAAACATGGAAGTAAATAAAACAAACATATCTGAAAAAAAATAAACACAAGAAAGAGTCCAGGGCCGATCATATTTTATACAACTTGCAACGGGGACCAATCCATCATTTTTGTTATACAACTTAGGATGCGAGTACCTCTTTACCCTCCGTTCTTCAATTTTCAGAAAAAAATCATTTTGTATCCCACCTAATTCACATGTTGTAAATCAATCTCAAATCTATTTTCTGCATCAAAATTTCAGTTGGCAAAACATTCATTTTGATGCTTAATTTCAATGCATTGACCATTACCAATATGCCAATGTAATAGTTAGAAAAATATGGGGTGCTCTATAAAGTTCACTCGCCGACTGATCGTGGGGGCATTAACTCGATGCGATTAAAACAATGAAGAAAACACAATGAAGATACACAGCTTTTAACTTGATGATACCAGGTGATTTTAATATACAGATGTTGGCAACTTCATATGATGGAACAAATATCTTTGATAGACTTTAATGATGATGGAATCTAACTTTCAAACAGTTGAATTAAATGGCCTAAGTTTCACAGCGATGGATTTGAGATGTTGAGCAGATGGAAGCTCTAGATGGAAGTGAATAATCTGGCCTAAGATAGGACACAGGAAACCTGTTGCAAAACTAACTAGGCAATCATATTTGAGCACAACTAAAACGTAAACTCTGCAACAGTTTCAAATAACTTCTAACCAATCTACTATGTAGGCCCTAAACCAAACTTGTTGAAGAGATCGAATGAATATACATGTAGCTACCAATTTCAAGTATTTATATCTGACTTAAGTATATGGTAGACAGCTTAATTAGGTAATGGTGCCAGGCCATACCAAATGGCTTGACTCAGATAAATAATCTCTACCACATAACCTAAATTTTAACACTTTGCTGACCAGGGTTTTGCATGGTCATACATCCTACTCTGGAGTTTGCCTAATCCCTACACTTAAAACATTTCACTGAACAAAAGTCCTTTAAATTACAAGAGCACTTGAAATTGAAAGCAACATGAGATAAGTGGTTTCAAACAATAAAATACTTTTCTTCAAATAGTAGTTAAAGATAAACAGTGGCCTATAATAAATAGGTGAACAACCTCTAGGACATCCAAATAACTAAGAAGTAAAACATTACGAAAACAACAATAATACTACATTTATAACAATCTTTTTGGATGATAAATAAAATCAAAACAGAAGTTGTACAACATTATGTTTAAATATTCTACAATAATCAAGTCATATCAAATGACACTTCCAAACATAACTAGAATAAAAACATTGAAAGATTCATTTGGTATAAGAACACAATGTTAGACTAATTAATGTGATTGATTGAAGGTAATCATTTGCCAGCCTGGGGAGGGGTTCTTGGTGACCGTTACACCAATATTTCAGGGATGGGATTCTTTGCATAATTTACTTTCTTAAATGTCATCCTTCGATATAATCCTTCCATTGTGACATGCATATCCTTAAGTACATTTTGATATCCGTGCTCATTATCTTAAAGAAACACCCAGATATCCGATGGTGATCATATAACCTCTCTGCAAAGGCTATTGATATTTGGCAAAGTACTTGAACAGTTGTACAGGCTGATGCGGCAAGCTCCGCTTTTCACGGAATATCCCGTATTATATCACAACAGTATTAAGGGCATGTATACCAGAAGGGGGTTTGATTCACATCGAGGTACTAAACGGAAAGGGGTTCTCAATTTATAACATAGTACTCCGTGCAAAATACTATGTATTAACGCTAGAATATGAATTATAGAAATCAGTGGATTGGTGTTATCCCGAGTGATAGAAGTGATTTTGCCTGTGACACATGCTGTCATTACTTAAACATACACTCACGAATTCGATTTGAATGAAATCAAGAAACACAGCTTTTAACACACTGTGTATATGGGGGCGGTGGTTAAGTTGTTCTCTTTTAACACTTAAGGGAGTTTATTTCGATACACCATGTAATATAAATAGTTTGACCTATTCTAAACTAACAAACTGCATTGTTTTGGATCTTATTTCTAAAGAAATCAATATTGTTCAATTTTTCATTCACTAATATTCGTGTCTTAGAATAGTCTTAACATGTGCAGAATTTGCTGAATTATTCTTATTGTTAACGCGTTTTATGGATGTAGGGTTCCAGGAAACAGGAGTGATGAATTGTAAATCCGAACACAGCATTTATTTTGTTTTGTGTTTTGTAATTGTAAACTGTAACGCAGGTAATGCTATAAAATTACTAAATGTATTACGATATTACGCTTAAAGGGGCATTCGAAGATTTCGTAGGAATGGCACCATCAAATTTGGACAAAGGCACATTTTGTATGCGTGTCCGGGTACAATTGTCAGGATACAAAAGTATATCCAACATTAAAATCGAATAGAATCAACTGTAATTTCCATCACTTTGAGAGGAGACCACCCTGTACTTTACCTATACTCCGGCGGATGTTTGTGTTTGTATGCAAAGGAGCATAACATGCCAAATGACAATGATATCATATAATTTGGCATAGAAATAAGGGGTTTTAACAGGACAGAAAAAATAGAAAGGGGAAACGAGGGTTAAACTGTAATATTAAACATATAAATACTCTGTCCATTTGTTACAGTTAGTGATATTGATGATCTCCGCTCCTTTATGGATACATCTGACTTGCTGACGCAAAACATATCGATTGCATGTGCAGTGACAGTTAGGTAATCGCAATGTCAGAAGATGTGAATGCTCAACCGCTGCTCCAGGTAAGCTCTATCCCTCTTGAGACTGAGTTATACCTGTTTCGAATTTCAGAGAAAAATCCTGCTCCGGTAATTATTCTTTCCTCTGTAAAACCTGTGAGACAGGTTATAAGTATGGGGATAGAGAGAAAGAGAACGAGAGAGAGAGAGAGAGAGAGAAATCATATGTCATGTTGCGTATTATATTACAGATAGTTCGTTGTTCTACATAGCTACCATGCATAGTATTTCTTAATCAATTCATCCGGATATTAAAACGGGATATTATATTACATCTAACTTCATACTTTATACATAGACCTTTATCTCAAACTAAAAACATGACCGTTTTTTTTTTCTCGACGGCTGAGGACTGTAATCGGGATTTTTTCTGTCGATAAAATAAATAGATACAAATAAATAAAATTCGACATTTATATAGCGCCTTTCACAATGTATCAAAATTCAAAGCGCTTTACATAAGATAAGCATGTTATGATTTCAATACTCTAGCTCACAGCTGTAATTCTAGCCCAAGACAAAACATGGTTAATATACTGGATGAGTACGACTTTACATCTGAAATAAAAAAAAGGTAATAAATAAATAAATATATAAATAAATACATAAAAAATAAATATATAGTCGGCCGCGTAACATAGTGACGTATTTGCAAAATATTAATTTCAATAGAAACCGCTTGAAAATCGCTAAGTTAACTGTCAAATATATTTCACTGATCAACTTCTAATTTACTTAGAAATGCCCCAAAATAAAATGATAAATGCGTCACTATATGAAAACTACAAATTAGCAACTTCAATATGTAAATAACAAATACGTCTCACAAATACGTCGTTATGCGAAAAGTTTGCGCAACTACGTCACTATGCTGTGGGCCTGCTCAGAATAGATTTTGGATAAAAATATTGTTATATAATGTTATATCTTACTTATTAAGACACCTTGAGACTGGTAATGGGTTAGCATGTTCTTTTTTCAACACTGGCATGCGCTGGCCATCTCCAGGGAAAGATTAATAAATAGTCACCCTTGTCTACCTGGAGAACTAAGTACTTACATTTCCAAAACAAATATAAATCGTATATGAAATCTACCGTTCTGATGCTATCCGCTAGGAAAGCGATGAACACTTTCGCTCCGGACCTAAGACCTATAGATAATATCTATCGCTCCTCTGTCAACCCTGGCTTGTTAGCTCAGTTGGGAAGAGCACCGTGCTAGTAATACGGAGGGTTGCCTTTTCGAATCCGGCCACGCGCTCATGGGTTTTCTTTTTTAACACTGGCGTACGCTGGCCATCTCCAGGGAAAGATGAATAATATTCATCCTTGTCTACGTAGTTAAATTTCCAAAATTGACATTCAATGTTTTTACTATGTTAGTTACAGAGATTTTCCAATCAACTTAACTTTGAATTGGAAAGTCTCAGGTTTAATAAATAACAACTTTTCTTTCATGATATTTTTCGAAAACATATATTTTTTGGAAATAATTAATAAAAACCGGACATCTGTTAATTGAACAGACAGTAGCTACTATAGCAACATGTACGGAATAAACCGTGACCTTGTAGACGAGTCCATTTGAGTACAGTGCTGAAACAAATGATGCATACAGCACTCGATGGAGAACACAATAGACACATGGGTGATAGGACACTCAGACACACGGACACTGAATTACAGGGTGAGTCAAACAGATTTACACTCATTTTAGTCCATAAGCTGCCATCATCAGATTTTCCGTTCGTTGCAGCCAATTAGTGATTAATTTTCCCGTATATCACCTTGAAGGGGATGTCCCCCTGACTAGGATTAGGTATGTTTTCGCCCCGAAAATCTGCACGTTAGCGTGACCTGCCCATTTCAAAATGGCCGCCATTGTTTTGTGTAAAACCGCCATTATAATTTCATTACAGATAGAAATTTTATCCACGACTACACACAACCAAGTTTTTAACTGCTTGAAGGGGGCTTAAACAACTAGGCGTCAAAGATGGCCGCCGCGAGGGCATATTTTGCTAAATGAACTTAAAATGGCAAATTGTTGAAATAAGAACCTGGGTGATATTTTGGGAGCTCCAAAAAGATTTTATGGCATTTATATTTTACGTACACACTTGTTTTAAAGATGGTAGTGATTATATTCGCTCTAGGGTACGTAAATTAGGAAGAAAAGCAGCCCTACCCATCTTTTCGACGTTATTAAACAACACTTTCTAATAATGACACTAAATCATTTCCAAGATGTAAAAAAATATTAAAGTGGGGTATTGACTTGTCCTAGAGAGTGCCGTTACTATAGCTGGTTACTACTTTGGCCATTAACGTAGTTTGAACTGACTCTATAATAGTTCATAGGTAGACAACAGCTCATATCAACCTGATACAATAAAATCATAATAAATGGGTGTGGACTGTATTTAAGGACTACTCAGTGACGTCATATGTGTTTCCCAGTAAAAATAAAAAAATATGCTAATGAAGAAGTGAAACACTTCTTGTTTTTAAAGATGGTGGTGATTATACTCGCTCTAGGGTACGTAAATTAGGAAGAAAAGCAGCCCTACCCATCTTTTCGACGTTATTCACGAGGGCCGGCCTGCATAGACGCTGTGCAGTCTTTTTCCACGCCAGTGTCCCGGATGAAATAAACAATTCTTCCATTTGCCACCGCGCGAGGGCAGTATTTCTTTACAGCATCGTCCCCATGGCAGCGCTCACTATATCCTAAAAGAACTTGGCCTTACTCTGTGAGAGCGAGGCATTTTTTCTTAGAGTGTTTGTAAATAGAATTTCTACTAAATTCTACACAAAATAAAAAAAGACGATCAAATTTGACCGTAATTTGCCCGATTTATGATACTGTGCTCTAATTTCCGTCCATTTATGGACAGAAAATACAAAATTGCAAATTTCTTACAGATGCAACCAAATTTGCACGTAAGATTACATATCTATAGGTACACATGGATTACTAAGGCTAACGGTTCAGATGATATAAAAATCTCAACTTTTTAGGTAAGTCGGGGGGGGGGCCAGGCTGTGAATCACGAAATGCCCCTTTAAATTTATATTTCATCTCAATTCAGTTCAGGCATAATTTCAACTTCAAGTTTAAATTTCATCTCAATTATACATACATTAAAAAACAAGATCACAGAATTATTTTTTTAAGTCTCTCTTAGTGATTCTACTAATATTGAAACTGCAGCTAAAACAGATGTTAAAAATTAGAACTTTGACATTTTTTTCTGGAATGAACACAAGCATGCTGACACACGCACACATTAACTTAAATATACATTGGCATGAGGGAGTTTGGGGAGGTTGCATACTACACAAATCGAAAAAAAAAACAGCTACTGCCAACTATTAAGTGTCTACTGGGTGAATGATAACCCCTCGGGATCGGATGCTGGCCATTATATCCTGAGCTGTTTAGGGGGTCACTTTCACTAAACGGGAAAAAAGTCCACTTACCAGGTTGTGATTCTTCAGTCTGCTTTGCAGTATGCAGTAGTTTTGAACAGCACTTCTTGCACTCTTTGCAATCAGGACTAAATGTTGTATTGGTAGAATCAAATGGCACTAGGGGGGTCCACTTAACAGCTTCTGTAAGCATAGAGTGCAGATATTTAGTGTTTGATTTCAAATAAAAACAAAAACATTTGATCAAACAGTTCTGACATACTTATTTTTTTTAATCGCACAATGTTCATGTAGTTGGGAGCCTGTTAGGAATGTCTTACATCCCACCCATAATTTCATAACCACAAAATACCACAAACATTGACCTGCCAAACCTCAAATATGTACCACAGGGTAATTTCATGGTCAAAGATGGTTTTTATGCAAACATAATGGGAGATTTTATTGGAACCCCAAATACCACAAAATGATGGTAGCACAGTGTGGTATTTTGGGGTGTTAGGGTTACCGTATACTTTGTTCAACACCCATTAGACAAACATTTTGCTTTTGTTTATCGGCACGTGTTTTTTTTTTTTTTTTTTTTCAGTATCCTATGGGACGTAATACTACACATAAATGTTTACTGCATCAAAACGAAAAATCCGATTCATCTCAAATTTCGGAATTGTGCATTTTAGGTTACTATCGTTAGTTCTAGTTGACTATTTTTTATTATTACACAAAAAAATAATATTTCGAAATCTCTGAGTCAGACTTTAAGTGTCTACTGGGTGAATGATAACCCCTCGGGATCGGATGCTGGCCATTATATCCTGAGCTGTTTAGGGGTCACTTTCACTAAACGGGAAAAAAGTCCACTTACCAGGTTGTGATTCTTCAGTCTGCTTTGCAGTATGCAGTAGTTTTGAACAGCACTTCTTGCACTCTTTGCAACCAGGACTAAATGTTGTATTGGTAGAATCAAATGGCACTAGGGGGGTCCACTTAACAGCTTCTGTAAGCATAGAGTGCAGATATTTAGTGTTTGATTTCAAATAAAAACAAAAACATTTGATCAAACAGTTCTGACATACTTATTTTTTTTAATCGCACAATGTTCATGTAGTTGGGAGCCTGTTAGGAATGTCTTACATCCCACCCATAATTTCATAACCACAAAATACCACAAACATTGACCTGGCAAACCTCAAATATGTACCACAGGGTAATTTCATGGTCAAAGATGGTTTTTATGCAAACATAATGGGAGATTTTATTGGAACCCCAAATACCACAAAATGATGGTAGCACAGCGTGGTATTTTGGGGTGTTAGGGTTACCGTATACTTTGTTCATCACCCATTAGACAAAAATTTGGCTTTTGTTTATCGGCACGTGAATTTTTTTACAGGCGCACCTCTTACCACAAGCATGCCTCAGTGCAGCGTGCGTGCATGTACATCATGCACTGCGTGTGTTGTGGTATTGTTGCTTTATGCCCACACTATCTATAGATATCAATTGGCAAATTGTGGTGTGAAGAGTTGGTAATGAATAAAGTATACATACATGTAGAATCAACAGATTTATGGTTACCTTGCAAAATTAATCTTTGTTTTTATATTCAGCTATTGGATTTTGCGTGTGCCTATTCACTTTCTATCTACGCATGTACTCCAGAAATGTATCCGTAAACTGACAGTGACAGCAATTACAACACAGTTGGCCTATGAGGCAGCATAATACGGACATTCACTCGGAATTAAGTTTTGGAGAAAAAAATAATCACAAAATACACCTTGAAAACCGGGGGGGGGGGGCAGATTATTTCAATTTGAGTACATGTCCGTATAACATACTTTTTGAAACACGGAGAATCTGGATAGGGTAATCTTTATAAAAAAAGTTAATGTGGCTTTTTGTTGCCTAAAATGCATGACACAACAAAAATACTTACCATTACAAGTGGAGAGCTGATGGCAAACTGGCTTCTTGGTAGGCAAAGGTAATGGCGGCTTGAGAAGACCAAGTTCAGCGATATTGGCTGCACACTCCTGTAAGCCTTTGAAGATGGGCCCAAACACTTCTTCCATATTCTCCCTATTATCTTTCCCTTCAAAGTACGCTAGAAGTTTGGCGTTATCAATGGAATGTCTATTTTCTTGATTTATCACCTGCAGAATAAGCTTTGTAGACTTTCCCCCCTTATCTGCTGAAGCATGTAACCACAAGGAGTTATTTTCCAAATTGTCCAGGTACATTAATTGATTCACCTTCCACAGCTCATCAACCATTTGTTTCACAACCTGTCTTACATCCTTAAATCTCACAAAATGAGTTACAGTCCCTGTTGATGCTGTGACTGTGCCGCATTCATACTCGTATTCCATTTTTTGTTGCTCCTTTATCATACTGTCCGTTGATCCAAATACGTCCCAGCCGACTTCATTTGTAACAAGACGAGTCCTTAAAAAGGACAATCTTCTGCATTTTAGTGCACAATTTGTGAAATGAAACAACAAATTGAGTTTTGTAACACTACAGTGTGGTCCAAAAAAATGTTTACACTTTTATATCTGCAAATCTCTCAAAAGTGGGTTGACATATCAGAATTTTTTGAAGATAATTATTATCTACAATATCTTGTTATAACCTGGTGAAAACGGCGTTCAAAACAAAGCTCAAATAACAAAATGACGGCCATAAAGCGCAAAATGGCCAAAACCCACTTTGCACACACGTAAGTCTATGGGACAACCATTATGGTTAACAGAAATCAATACCATTGCGTGAACTGGAGGCCTCCTCACTTAACAAACTATTGACCACCCTTCGAGTATGTGTGAAGTGTTTACCATTTGAACATGAATGGGAGAATACCTCAACCGTGAAACTAAACTTGAAATGCCTATTTACATAATAATTAAGTTGATTTCAATTGGGGAAGATTTTAAATTTAGAGATACATGCATGTTGTTCTTGCCATGACTGATCGAGACTCTCTCTGCTTGTACATTTTCGAAGTTTGCATGGTTTGGGACAAGATCATAAAGAAGAATATTGCAGCCGTTTTATTTTTAAATTTATAAGAGAAACTTGAAATAATTTTGGGTGTCTTAAGTCTTATCTTTGTGGTTATTATTAAATACCAAGTCCCATGACGGGGTGCATTGTTCAATGTGTGTATCAATCTTGGATATAATTCATAACTGCCAACAGAGTGCCATAGACCTTATACGTGTGCAAAGTGGGTTTTGACCTTTTTGCTCTAAATGGCGGTCATTTTGTCATTTCAGCTTTGTTTTCAACGCCGTTTTCACCAGGTTCCAACAAGATATTGTAGTTAATAAATACCATCAAACTATTTTGATATGTCTACCCACTTTTGAGAAATTTGCAGACGAAAAAGTGTAAACCTTTTTTTGGACCACTCTGTATATTGTAATGAATACTATGCAAGGCATCAATCATAATGATCAACCTTTATTGTAAAACAAAAGACATTCAGTTTCATGTTACTTTTTCTGATACATCTGGTATTATTTTGAAGTAGAAATCGCATTGCATGGAACACCAAGCTTCAGGTTACCATACTTCCCTTTTAAAGGGAACTTTTTATCCAGTGCAAAGGCCACATTCACTCTTGTGTAGCAATATATGTAATAAATTGATGACAAAGTTGTGTCTTGTTACCACACATGAAATATAGTCTGGATTAAAGAAATAGTTCCATGCTATCAGTGTTTAAATATTAATACAAAACAATGTGTAATTCTGTACCACAATGTTATTATAACATTGGAAGTATTATTTTGGATATAAATTGGCTATAAGAGGTCATTCTACAGTTTAAATTGTCCAGGCACAAGTTGCAATTGACCAACCAATCAGAAAAAAGAAAAAACCGTTACATAGCTACCCTTTAGGTTAGGGACTAGTCTCATTTAGTGCAATCAGGGAATGTCACTATCACGAGTGGTGCAAGTAGGGTATGTATTTCACTGACCATGGCCCGCATGGAATAGGAGGACTCTTGAATCAACAGCCAGTTATCTAGTAACAGTGAGAAATGAAACAATGGATGGCTGTCCACAAGAAGAATTGGGTTCTACAACTGATGAGGGTTGGTCATTCAGGATATCTTTGCCTGGAGAAGAAAAAACTCGTTTCAAGAGACGCCATAATCTGAGAGTCATAATACTGCGCAAGCTTAAAACCGTGTCCTTGTTGAAGCGAGCTACTATTTTTAGCCCAGCCTCCTCAGCTGCAGCAGCGTAGCCCTCCTTGTCTCGCTTGATTGTATTCACACGTTGGGCATGCACATTATGTTGAGAAGAGGAGCCGGATGGTGTGGAGCAAGCCCTTTCGGCAATTTCGAGCAATTGCGACCGAGAGTTTTTAGTCCGTTTTGTTGCATCACCACTTGCCGTCTGTGTTTTTGGTATCTTCAGATACCGCTTTGCTTTCCCACCAGATCCAACGTGTGGGATGACAATGCACCGATCTTCATCAAGATTGCTTTCTCGGTTCTTTATTAATTGTTGTAACATTAATTTCTGTGGCTGCGTCAGCGGACCATCTTGTGGCACATTCATTAGGTTTTTGCGTCTGATTTGTTCACTTTGCAGTTTATCTGATGTAATTTTATGTATTTGCTGAAGGCTTGGAATAATGAAATGGAAAGTCAGCATAAGTGCGTCCGATTTTGGTACATACATCAAGATCTTTGACACCACTTATTTGGCAGGAACCGGCCAAGGAAAAACAGCGGTGGCCCATCTGGTGGAGAAATCTTTCTTCTGCATGGAATATTTTCTTCATTCCCGATTTCCTTTCTGGGTCGCAGAATTGCTCTCACAGGTGCCGGACTGTCATCTCGCTCGCGACGTTTACGTGGAGATGTAGTAAGACTAGTATGAGTTAATGTTAACATTAAGTCTCCATTGGGTGGTGATGGTGGATTGAGATTTACATAGCTATGCTCACTTTGAATCACTGCTGCTGGCCTTTCGGTTGACTTTGCTGTCCAGTATGTCATGGAATGATAAGTCTCTGTTGTTTCTGTACTTATTTGCCAATGACCTGCAGCTGCCACAAATATGTCACCAGTCCTATGTTCAGCTGCTGCCCCAAAACAACACTCGAAATCACATTCATAGCTTTTGCTTTACGCCATGTTGAATCATTTTTTTTACTGCTCGACTTTACCCCACAAATACAACAGATTTTTTTTTCGCTGCCTATCACCACCCATTATTGTTTAAATTGTAAACAAACCTCACACAAGAGTCATGAAGATGTGAATAATTCGGCTACGCTAACTGGCATGACTGGCCAAGCAAGGCTGTGGTCATGATCAGTCTACCGGGTCAGTCTAGTCAGACGATGGAGGTACATGTAGAACCATGCTCAGACTCAGTCTAATCATGTAATGCTGTTGGGATGCATTTCACCAGTCATGATCAAATACTAGTTCTTAGTCTAACACTTTATTATGATTACGTACGGTGGGTTCTGTAGACTTGTAGTTGTACACTGTACATGCTGTAGTAGCACTGTGGAATTCGTATGGTATTCACTGTACTCGAGTCCGGCGTTGTGACCCACTGTTCACCGCTAAACACGCATTTATCGCGAGTGTCACATATCGCTAGGGTCTCTCAAAGTACGCTATTCATATATTTCCAAAAATACGAACCTAATGCATGAATCGTTGTTTGTTAAAGTATTATTATTGAAGCACTAAACTCATATTCACATCGAATACTATTTATCGGAAAATTTAAAGATGGCGGCGCGACGATCAGCTGATTTCCGGAATCACCGAATGCGATCAGCTGATACCGGATTCCCAGAAATAAGTTAGATGACGTTAGGGCCATGCGCCAAAACGAAGGCTGCCAATTTGCTCGCCAGGGTGGCGTCCCGAACAAGTTTCCCAACCCGATCGTCGTGTATTAAACAACACTTTCTAATAATGACCCTAAATCATTTCCAAGATGTAAACAAAGATTAAAGTGGGGTATTGACTTGTCCCAGAGAGTGCCGTTACTATAGCTGGTTACTACTTTGGCCATTAACGTAGTTTGAACTGACTCTATAATAGTTCATAGGTAGACAACAGCTCATATCAACCTGATACAATAAAATCATAATAAATGGGTGTGGACTGTATTTAAGGACTACTCAGTGACGTCATAGGTGTTTCCCAGTACAAATAAAAAATATGCTAATGAAGAAGTGAAAACATTGTCTACATCAAGTGATATCTTTGTTTCTGACTTCTACCACAGGCTCCCCCTCTCTCTCTCTACTGCCTAGATCAGCGTCCTTTCCAGCATCAACTAATGTTGAGTGGTCTGCAATTATCCAGAAGTACGAGAGAAAATTGCGGAAAAATGTTATCAATAGTTTTCGTTATGGTTCTTATCATGTCAAAAAGATGTGCAGGGTGTTTTTCTTCTTAATTTATGTCCCCCGGAGCGGGTATAACCACCGCCATCATGAGTTATGATCACGTCCGCAATACACAAATGTCACTAAATCTCTTTTCGGTGCTCTCAAAATATTACTCGCATCCTTACCCCATCTTTTTGGCAATTTTAGTATTTTTCAACAAAACTTGCCTCCTACCGGTGGCCATCTTGGACACTTAAATGTTTAAGCCCACTTCAGGAAGGTAGAACTTTATTTCGTTTAGTCCTGGATAAAATTCCTATCTATAATGAAAAAACAATAGCAGTTTCTCATAAAATAATGGTGGCCAGTTTGAAATAGGCAGTACACGCTTTTCGGGGCGGAAACATACCTAATCCTAGTAAGGGGGACACCCCCTTCAAGGTGATATATTGGAAAATTAATCACCAGGTGGGTGCAACAAACTCGAATTTTAAGGCCCATACAGAAACTGGCTCATGGACTATTTTGTTTAGATTTTTCTACAGCAGTAAAAAAATTACCGAAGATATTGACTATCACATATAAAACAAGATTATTTCACCTACTGGAGAAAAAAAAATGAATTTTGATTTTTGAACTTTGCATTGAGAAGTTATGCAAACTTAAAGATATAGGTATCCATTTTTCACTCTGTCCACGGAATCGTTGTTGTGGAATATGGCCAAAGAGACTTTGAATGAGTCTACACAAGTACATTATGACAGTCTTTGCATGCTCTGATATCTTTGTGTAAACAAGCAAGAAAAAATGCCAAACCTTTTTCATTGTTTGGTAGGCTTTTGAAAATCATGCAGGCATTACTTCACACAAATGTTATTGCATATTTGGAAATCATGTAGGTATTGTACTCTATAGACCTGTTTCGAGATATTGATCTGACTGGTGCCAGGTAGACTATCACATATTTAGCTACGACCTTCATGTAATATTCACATTTTTTTAAATTCATTTTTATTCAAAAAGTGTATTTTGACCACTATTTATATTTCTTATATCCGCCATTTGGGGCAATATTATGGCCCATAGGTTTATGCTAGTAGCTTAACAATAATATAAGCATGCCTCATTTGGATTACGATCTAAACATTATTCATTAAAGAATGTTATCGTTATGCTCAGGCCTACTTGTATTTATCGCTTGTGGCAGCCATTGTCAATTCTTTGGGTTACGGGCTCATACAAATTGACGTTTTGCTTTATATTATTATTATTATTATGGTTATTGTGGTTATTATTATTATTATTTTTTATCATGACTTAACTTTGCCAAAAAGCTCTAAATAATCGTTACCAACTTCATTTTACCTCTTGTAACAGAAATGAATTGAAATGGGAGGGTGGCCATGGTGACATGTGAGTAATGAGGTCATTAATTAAAGTGCGTGTGCGTGTGTGTTTGTGTGTGTTTTTGTGTTTGGGGGTGTTTGAAACGCCATCATTGTGCACTTCAAAGACAGCGAAAATGTTCATACACATTTACACATTACACAGTAAAGGTAGTCACTTACATGGCAGATCAATTACTGCATCAATTCTCTTGATCATTTGAATAACATATCGCTTTCTCCTAAAAATCCTAAACAGTTTTGAATTTCCCTGGGCAACCGCCCCTCCCACCCATGATACACATGGTATTATATTATCGAAAAATTCAGAGACTTGGACGTCGAAGTATTGCGTAATCTACTCGGCGGACTAAGCGGGAGAGGGTTTCACTTCTGTTTACATAATTTACAAGACCATTCAAATTAAATGTATATCAACTATCAACTATAAATCCCATGTGATGCATGAATATGCAACCTCGCTGGCGCTTGTGACACATGATGTCATGTAAGTTATGAAATTGGTTTTCAACGATATTTTGAAACCAAACTTTAGCATCTTCGTTTGCCTGTCAATGAAGAGTATCTATGTGTAGGTTGCCAGGGTCCCCGGGGCCCATTGTTAAGAAAACATTCCCAATCTTGACTGTGAACAACTTGCCTGGGACCGTCAATCAACATTTATAAGCAAATACATTCCAAATACAATCGCATCTAAAATAAAACTCTCAGTAGATGCTATTGAATCTTGAGTATTATGCCCCAGCGATATTTTATACCCTACAGGGATGAATGGAAAATCTCGACATTGGGTCATTTGGAGCAATTTCGTGACCGTGGAGAGCAGAGCATCATTTCTCAGTGGATTTGTCTTCTCTGAAGGTTAATGAACGAATTTAGCGGGGGCGCCCCTCGTGAAAATTTGGGCGGAATCCAGGAGGGGGGAAATTTCATAATACGGGGGTCAAAAATAAATAAAATGCTTGGACTGCTGTAAAAAGGTAACCATAGTGTTCGTCTTGTTACAAGGATTAAAAAAAGGTATAGTTTGTACTTCGTACAACTTATGGTTATGGAGATATAACACAAAAATCATCAAATGTCAAAGGTCATCACGAAAGGTTAAATCTTATATATTGCTCCGATTTCTTCGAAAATGGGCACAAATTGTTCATCTTTCCTCAGAGACTGCAACAAAAACATTTTGCAGCGTCTAACATATTTTTAAAGTTCGGAGATCAATAGAGGTCAATGGGTGTTGACCTTGTTTGTCAATTATCTCGATAAACAAATACAGATGAGAGTGTCAACTACTTTTGTTGCAATCCCTGTGGAAAGGCTAACAATTTGAGAATATTTTTAAAGAAATCGGTGCAATATTAAAGATTTTCCTTTGGTGATGACCTTTGACGAATTTTCTCTTATACCTCAGTAACCATACCTTGTAGGTAGTACAAACTATACCTTTTTTAATCCTTGTAACAAGAAGAATACATTGGTTACCTTTTTAAAGCAATCCAAGCAATTTTCATTTTTGACCCCTGTATTATGAATTTT
>JAMKCH010007957.1:0-49853 GCA_023653785.1 Ophioderma brevispina | reverse complement strand
GGAAACCCTCACACCATGCCTACTGTATGACCCGTTTCAGCGCGATAAAACAAATTGATTCCGCCGGGAAAATACCAGGCAAATGCATGATGCGCTGAGCAATCAGTTGCCGCAGACGAACAGCGGGCCCTTCTAGCGCCTTCGGCGCTAATAAGGATTTCTGTGATTGCCGTACACGACCAGATCAAGCCTGTGAGCAGGATGCCCCACTTGGGTGGTTCCGTTCTATCCGTGTTATTACTCCGAGCGTTGGAAAAGACACCGGCACTAGCCATTGGTTAGCGCAAGCAAAGTGTGGGTCGTAGAATACCCACCAATTCCCCAAAATATCGCTCGGAAGAATTCACCGTTCATTCCAATGAACTCTTATACGTAAGATGCACGTCACGAAACCATCTCACGAGGAGATGCTGATGGTACACAGTTATCAAAATGAGCCAGTCATTTATACTACATTAGGTAAACATACACGTTAGAAACAGATATTGGCCAAGCACACAGAGGGATTTTATGACTAGTTGGTAGGATAAAGATCCTACGGCGATCCTGTCACTGGGGTCCACGATCATATGTAGGGTTTATTACTATTTTATCGTTTGAGCATAAAGTTTAATCTTCAGATCAAGGGTAAATAGATCCTAAGTGTGTTTTGGATCACATCATTATTTATGCAGTTTATTTACCAAATTTAGCTTTTAAAGGGTCCATGCCCGATCTGCTAATAGCCTCGTCCCCCAGAAGTCCAGATTTTAACCGGAAGGGCCAAAATTTTGATATCAGAAGAAAGTTTACTATTTTTTCGTTCATTTACTCTGTGAAAGCGTAGGGAGAAAGGCTATTGGTTTGGAAGTTATGAGTGTGAAAATGTGCCCCCTTTTGGGTCGACCAATATTCAATTTTTTACACAGTACTCTATGGGCTTACAAAATCACGTTTTTTACAAGACGGCCATCAGGCCGTCTTGTTCTGTTTTTGATGCGTTCTTCTTTCTGTCTTTTCTTCTGGCCAACACTTCAAATGCTTCGGGTTTTGTCATGGTGGTGGACGTAGTCTGACCAGACTGCACCATATGAACGCTGAGCCATCCCATTATGACATATGACTTGACCCCTATCGGGTCATCTAGGGGTCCCAGGGGTTAAAAGTGTGATTTCTGAAACTGTAGCTACTCTACAGTTACTTGCATGGTAACTGACTCATTGCCATGTTGAGCAGCTTTTGGACCCCTTCAAAAAAGTATGGGTCGAGAGGTCAATCTGGGGGTCACTAAAAGGCACTCCGGTCTTAATGTGAAAAATCTTTTCTAAAAAATCTTCAAAAATAGCTATATGATATATTGCAACGTTGCATGGTCACGTGACTCATACATTTGAAGCAGCTAAGACCTTCACAAATGTTGTGCTCGGCATGGGGGTCAAAGTCATAAGGGGAAATTCCGGTCAAAAACCAAAACTATACAAACATTCAAAAAAAATTTCTCAAAAACCCAAACATGTACAGTGACATAACTTAGATTGCATTAGTTACCTGGTTGTAAGCACGATATTTTATTTTGGAGGTCCAAGGTTATTTAAGGTCATTTTCGGTTTTAAGATAAATAATTTCAAGAATTTTATCCCAGAACTAAGCATAGTAGATTTTTTTATTTGCTCATTAGAACAATGCATTGTTGTGGACACGAGGTTTTTTTATTACCGGGATCAAAGGTCATTAAGGGGGTCAAAAGGTCAATTTTCCAAAAATGCTTAAAAATAAGACCCCAAATTGGTTATAATCTCAGCCTATAGAAGAAGATTAAAGCAGGTTATTGCTGCAGTGATGTAACATTAAAGGTAAAAGAGTTATTGATAGTCTCGACCCCAAAGGTCAAGTTCAAGGTCAAAGGTCAAAATCTACAAAACAGCTCCGATTGAGCCTGAAATTTGTCAGATATAATCATTGTGGCATTCATAAATACAGAACAAGTAAAGTTGGACCCCCATCGTGACCCAGGGGTAACGGTTTATAGGGGTGAAAGGTAAAATCCCTGACAGCTTGGATTGAGTTGAAACTCAATAATATTGATCCTTGTAAAGTTGTTAACACGTAAAATCCTTTATGACATTTGTGACATGGTGAAGTTACCGGGTCAAAGGTCAGTCCACCCAAAGGGTCATTATTTGCTCTCTTCTGGCAACACTTCAATGCTTCTGGTTTTGTTCATGGTTTCACGTAGTCTGACCATACTTGCACCATATGACCGCTGAGACATCCCCTTTAATACATATGACTTTGACCCCTATCAGGGTCATCTAGGGGTCACAGGGGTCAAAAGTGTGATTTTTCTTGAAACTGTATCTCTCCTACAGTTTACATTGCATGGTAACGTGACGCATGCATGCCTGTGAAGCAGCTTATGACCCTTCACAAAGTTATAGGGTCGAGAGGTCAATCTGGGGATTAAAGTGAACTTCCGGTCTTAATGTGAAAAATCTTCAAAAAATCTTCAAATACTAATCTGGTATATGCACCGTTGCTGGTCACGTGACTCATACAATGAAGCAGCTTAAGACCCTTCAACAAACGTTGTGCTCAGCATGGGTCAAAGGTCATTAAGGGGGAACTTCCCGGTCAAAAACCAAAAATATTCAAAAAATTTTTTATTTCAAAATGTAAAACATAGTAGAGTGACATAACCTTCAGATACGCATTAGTGTTACCTGATGTATGCAAGATAGTTTTATTTTGGGGTCAAGGTCAATTTAAGGTCATTCCGGTTTTAGGCTAAATAACTTCAAGAATTTTATCTCACGAACAAAGCATAATAGATTTTTTTTTATTTAATGAACATGCCTTTTGCAGATGTATATATGAGGTTTTTTTTCATATGGGGCAAAGGCACTAAGGGGGTCAAATGGTTCAATTTTGGTAAAAACTACTACAAATAGACCAAATTGGCTATATTTCAGCCATAGAAGACGAATAAGGCCGTTATTGCTGCAGTCATGTAACATTAATGGTAAACGAGGTATCTCTGCTAGTCTCGTACCCAAAGGTCAAAGTTCAAGGTCAAGGTCAAAATCTCAATAAGATCCGATTGAGCTGAAATTTGTCAGGGGTAATCCTCGTGGCATCATAGATACAGATCAAGTACAGTTGACCCATCCGGACCCAGGGGTAACGATTATAGGATGAAAAGATCAAATTCCCTGACATGCTTCGGATTGAGTTGAAACTCAATATATTGAACCTTGTAAGTTGGTAACACGTAAAAAAACATTTAATGACATGTGTGACATATAGTGAGTACAGGGGCAAGGTCAAGGCACCTCAAGGGGTCATTAAGGGGATCACCATCCATTAGCCAATACGGCCGTCTTGTAAATTAGATTGTCCCAGGTCTAGTTACTTCTTAAATCAAAACGGCATGAAATATGCGGCACGAAAACTTTGCAGATGGGAGTGGGGTGAGGCCAATCTATCAAGAGGAAAATTTAATATACTTAAATCGGGCCATCCTCCTTGAAATGTTGATGGGAAAAGTATTTTCTTACCCTAAATATATCGTGGACCCCACTAAGGGATCGCCCCATATTTCAAGCTATTTCAATTGCATGTTGCGGTGATCCTAATCTTGGGGTCCCTCGACAAATATAGGCTTACCATTACTTTAGAATCAAGTTTTTTAATCTTGTAGCATCTAGGTTAATAGCTCACCTAATGCGTTTTGGATCCAAATTCATCTATTATGCAAGTCAAGTTATTCAAAACAAGTAATTTACCTTATTTTTTTGCGTCCACTTTCAACAGGGAAATCGGCATTGAAGGGGATTTGAGAGCTAGTCGAGAGTGGCTCTTCCATGCCTGACACTACCTCCCTATGCATTCGGGGCCAGGTACGCATGTACAGATGGGCAAAGGTGGTATGGTTGGCCGTTCCCCCCAAAACGCGTACCAAAACCATTACGCGTGCAAGTCAAAACTACGCATGGTTCTCCCCGTCAAAACGTACGGTGGGTCGTCATAACGTACGCATGGTCTTGAACAGAACGTACGTATGGACATTTTCTATTATACTTCTTGACATTTTTACGTACGCATGGTTTGGCATAACGTACGCATGGTTTGCATACATACAGTGTTCTGTTCAGTACGTACGCGCAGTTGTGGAAAAACAATACGCGTGGTTCTGTCATACGTACGTGTGGTTTGTCTATGAGTTTAATTTTTTTCCGCGTACGTTATGAAGAAACCAGCGTACGTTTGATGCACGCGTATGGTTTGAGTACGCGTTTGGCCGGGAACGCCCAACAATAAATGCCGAGCCTGAAATCAAATGCATATAGGCAGCGCGTATCCCTTTATGTATGCGATCTTGTGACACGCTAGTCCCACGCCGACTTACGAAGTTCATTACGCTCGACCAAAAACAACCCGTTTTACCCCCGCTATTCGATCGTCACTCTACTCCACGTAAGTTTCCGACTTTTATCCAATCGACAGAGTCGACAAAGTGTAGCATACCAAGGCAGGCTAGTCGGTTGCTTGTCCAGCCTATCATAGCCAGTTTGCTAATAGGCTTAGGCTTACTAATAATAATTATATGGTAAACCCCAGAAGTATTGCATGCAAGGAATTTACACTATTGAGTAAACGAACCTCCACAACTTTACAAGATATTATATCAATGAGTGACTTAATTAACTGGTTGTGGCAATAATTAAGCCTAGGGTCATTTCAGATACAAAACTTCGTTTATAAGCACAGGGCCTATAGTCAGAAGAAACTTGTTTCAAGTTTTAAAATGTAGTATAACCAAATGGTTTAGCCTAGCCTAGGGCCTGATAGGCCAGCCTAGCTAGGCCCTAGATGGCTAGCCTAGGCATGTAGCAGCAGTTAGGTGTTTAGTCAGTAATCGTACTAAAAAAGTTGAGATTAATGATAACACCTAAACTGCTGGCCTTGTTTAGGTAGGCCTACTTAGGGCATGACCAGAATGACCTAGGCCTACAGCCTATTCTGTTACTGTAGTTACACTGTTTGAAGGAATTTCGCAACAACTACAAACATGCTTAATGACACAAAAGCGAAATTAAGCGAATTAATTTGCATTTGCTTTTCGCGTTTCACGATTCCGATGAGCAAGACCCAAACCTCTGATTCCCATTTAGACAGAAAATATGGAAATATGCCGCACCCCAACCTAAAATATATTGATAATCTGCCAACAATCAGGAAATTTGCCATCACCAGACAATCTGTCATATCTGTGTTGTGAATGTGATGGATACCCTGAAGCGGATGCTCCCCTGCTTTGATGAGCAGACACCTCAGATCGATCACTTTCATGTGTTAAGAGAAAGGTTTCCGAATGTAACAGCCATCAAGAATATATGAAAATTTGACATTCTGCTGGCTCTTCAGAACATACAACTTACCGTAATCTAGCGATCTTAAATCTTACATTACCAGTGATGCAATCTGTCAACAAATTGTGAGATAAATTGCAAATTGTCCAAACTAGAGCCGTAAATGCTGCGCCAACCAGGCCCCATTCACTTTTCGGTCATGTGTAGTTTTGCCATGGTTTTGCCGGTTCGAAGTCAAAAAGTACAGTCTCCGTACCCTCCTTCATGAAATAGTGGTTTTGCATGGCTTAGGAACGTAAAGATGTCAGTCTCTACACCAGTATAAAGGTACGCCCTGTGTTAATTATTAGCCTTGATTGCTGTGTTGTACGAAAAATGTGAGAGCTGTGCTTGGAGGGAATTTCGAAGTTTGTTATATGGCCTCAATTTTCTGATATTAAACTTTAAAAATATTATTTCTCAATTTTAGTTTGAGAAAAGATTCTCACAGGACACGGATTTTGTTACTAGAAAGAGAAAGGGGATTACCCTAGTTGTTGTTGGCTAAGTGCACCTGTTTAGATTGATCAATAGGGGAAGTGGGGGATTCACCAAGAATGCTAAAATTAGTAAACTGACTCAGCTTTTATGTTTTAAAAGATTATAACATTGCAAGATCTGGGCAAATTCCCCCACAAAGTTATATAATGAGTGATGTAATTTAGTTGCAATTAGCTATACAGTATGATGTAGCTTAGTTTATTACAATAATGTAATGTAGATTTGATCCCACAGGTGCCAGGATTTATATATTATAAGGCCATGGAGCAGAGTTGCTGTAATTATTCTACTGTGTCTTTGAAGCCGAAAAGTGCTGGGAATCAAAATAGATTCCAAATTGTGACAGATAGAAATCTGTGATTATCTTGGACTGATATATGTGGATTTATTATAGTCGAGGGAATTAAATTTATCCTTGTCGTCTTGAACTGCTGGACAAGATACCTTCAGGACGAGAAGATTCCCTGGGAATACATAATACCTGGAGAGTTGTTTGTATGAACTTGTGACGCGTCATGTTGGAGTCTTAGCTGTGAGTACATATTGTGGACGGACTGAGGTGAGGCCTGGGTCGTGCATCGGTGATATTCCTGTATCACTAGGATACAAAATTGTTGGGTGAGTTGATGATAAAAGTAAAGTATTTTTGTATCTAAGTTACGACTGGAGTCTCGGTCATTATATGTTCATCTCAGCCTTGAGCACACTCGGTCTCCCCTTTCGCAAACACTTGGTCCTTAGTTTAAAGATATTCAAGCCATTTTTTGACTCTCAGTATTACATTTTGGCTCTTACCTTTTTAAGTACATTGGCTACCATAGACTACTGCCTACAAAATCGTTACGTGATGCCATTTTTACCTTGGGCTTTTCACTTCACTATTTGACTCACCTGATGTTTATGCTTTTATGTCAAAATCTAGTCTAGCTACTTACATTTTCTGATAAAGAACAGACAGAAGTATTAGTAATCCAGGTTTAACTACCAGATCTTCGCTGAATCATGTCATGTTTTAGAACCCCGAAAAAGGGTTACTTTCACAATTTTCCGGGTAGTTTAGTTAAATGAGCACCGAATTTCTGTTGATAGTGTTGCCAGTGTGTTGACCGGTTAAAACCTCGGAATCTAGTTATGTAATCGTTGATCTATTTTCGTACTACTTAGGTAGGCAACTGGCTGTGCCCAAAGAGAAAGTTATGATCCTTACTCCCGAGCTCGCGCGTGCTCCCATTCTTGTTCAGCAATCAGAGATGTATATGGTGTGTCGCGGTGCCTTTTATGTGCTCATCTCAGGCTCTCGAGCGAGCTGAGCTGAGCTCATAGCTCCCGGCGAGCTTGAAGCTGAGGACTCGTATATAAGAAACGACACGGCTGCACCCCTGGGATGGTGAGCTTTTGGCCTTGCTCATGAGAGGTTAGCTGCGCCGCCAGGATTGTAACATTATTGAATTTATTGTGAAAAAATTACATCTCGACTTTCTTAATTAAGTTGCATTTAGGCTTCAAAATCTACTGAGCTTCATTATTAGGTTCGGTAATTGTGGTACGGCATATTTTAGTATTTTTACTTTGTAGTCTGTCGGATCAGTAGCATGTGACGTTGGACAGTACTCACCGCACAGATTGCAAGCGGCATTGATGCTCTCGACTCCGAGGCCAGGCCCCCCCTGTGTGCGACCACCATGGCAAGCAATTTTAAAGCCTCTGATATTTTATGAATTTCATGAGAAGTGTTTATTAGAAATTATCTATCCATTGTGAATGTATTGTGTTTTCAGAGCTTCTCAGCGGAATTCGTATTCAATGTGTGTAAAACAAGTATCGCTTTTGTACGGCCGTTCTTGTGAGTTATGAAATTGGCCCGGAAATTGGCCCGTGACCAGCTGTTAGTGTTACCGGCCGAGCGATAGCATTTTCAATTTTTATACTTTATTAATCATAATGTACTTGTACAATAATGCCATTATCAACAATTCCATTTTTTTGTACTCTGCGTATCGGCTTCTTAGCTTCTTGGTCAGTGACAGTTGTACGCCTCGTACCGGATGCCTAAATCATGACTTTTACAGTTTTGACACTCACCAGGACTGTGGATCATGCAGACTCACTATTCGTGCACATCAGGTGGCTCTCGCATTCCTGAGGTTCACTAACACCCCAAATTTAGCCCCTTTGAGGTCATCGTATGAACCTACACTTCCTGCTACCTATTCCCGAGGCTTAATCCTTTTTATCGTTTCGTATCTGCTGTCTGATTTTTCCTCCTGAGGACTCCTACAGAATGTCAACATGTGACCGCACATTTCCTCCCGATGCATTAACTCATTGGGAGAGTATCCAGTACTCTCGTGTGTGGATGAGCGATTACGCCATTAGAAAGGTAGGGAAGGTAGTGGACCCAGTCATGTTGTTGACTGCTGTTAAAACAGGCTAGCATGCCTTTCTAGACTTCTATAAACTCTCTACCATCCCATCTGACTGAGGCTCATCGGAGTCAGCGAGTCTTTCTATTGAAGAATTTCACACACTCTAGAATAGTTGAGACTCAAAGTGGTTCCCCTGTCACTGTAGATCTGTAAAGGTGTGCCGAACCTGCAGATCACTTCCCAACCAGTACATCAGCAACCGTATTGAGCCTCTTGATTAGGGATAGCAACTCACCCACTTAGTTACAGTAACCCCATCACAAGTACATATCTGTTTCCTTTATTTGTCACAGGTAATGGACCCAGTACATCTAGGGCGATTCTTTCATGGCCACCCCCCTGTAGATCTGCATCGGTGCCCGAACCTTCTTCGGGGGAGACTTGCGTCTGGCCACAAGTGGCACACATCTTACACCATTCCCTGACGTCAGTCGAGACACCATACCAATAGTAACGATCCAGTATCTTGTGAATGGTCTTATTTCTTCCGCAGGTTCCAGCTGGTCAGTGAGGTTGTGTACATTTTCAAGAATTTCTTTCTGGATGACCTTGGGAGCAATCAGAATTTGGTAAAGTCGCCTCTCCTTGTTTACTTGTATACCACTTGTAAGCACCCCTTGTTCAAAATCAGTTGATCCCAATCGGCCAAATAGCTTTTTGTCTGTCCACGCTCTCATGAGAGATTTCAGGCCAAGTAGGCTTAGTCCCTTTTTCTACCCATTTGACTACTGGCACTGATATGGGCCATCCTCCTCTGCATTTTTCTAATCTTCACTTGGCAGAAGGCCAAATGGCCCAAGTACTCTGGTCTTTTCGTTCAACTTCCGACATTAGGGGCAAGTGTACATTCTCATATGAAGCCATTGCTTCTTCCTCCTGCGTACACTCAATTCCACCCACAGAATCACATTCCAGTGATAGCGTCCTTAACACTCGGCTTGCTCTCCCTGTGCACATCAACTTTGTCTGCTAATGGGCACCTTGCTGGTTACCTTATCTCTCATACGGGGCTTGCGAGCGATCCTGAACTCCTTAAAGGTCCACTGTTTCTTGTTCTCTATGGCGGCTCACATTGTCTACACTCTCCACAGGGTCGTCTGGACAAGGCATCGGCGGTTGTGCTATGGAGTCGCCCAGGACGATGCTCTATTACAATAAAAAAAAAAAAGAAGTATAGATGCCTAATGTCTCCAGCCATCGGGCACCTGTGCCTCGGGGTTTTTAAAGTTGAGTAGCCATCTCAAGGCCCCATGGTCAGTACTACTGTGCTCTGTGACATACAAATAGTGATGAAAATTTTGAATTGATTTACACGGCTAATAACTCACGACGAGTGACGCCGTATTTGCGCTCGGCCTTGTTTAGACTACAACTGAAGTAGGCATACTCTTTCTGTTCATCCTGGATTTGAGATAAGCACGCCACCATCCTGTGTTTGCTAGCATCAATTCAAGTATGTAACGGTTCCGACGATGGGTAAGCCAGTATAGGGCGGATCTCAGTGCACCTTTAAGGGTTTGAAGCTTCCTCACACCTCTTCGTGCACTCAAAAAAGGCGGTTTCTTTTCAGTCAGCCTATGGTAGATGGTGCAGGCATATTACTGAATCCTTGTATGTACCTACGATAGAGGAACAGAGACCCAAATAAGATCTGATTTCCTTGACACGTTGGTCTTGGCCTTCTTCCACAGCTTGTATTTTTGACGGGTCATTAGCTACTCCATCCTTTTACACTACATGTCCCAGATATTGCACATCTTTCTGGAACAGATGGCATTTATCCGGGTTGAGTCTTAGCCCAGCCATTTTCAATCGTCGAACACCGCTTGTAACGTCTCTGCCCGGTGATGTAGGGGAGTACACAATGATTTCATCATGTAGCAAAGACTTTTTTCCATTGTAAGCCCTTTAAAACCTTTTCCATCAACCGCTGAAATGTGGCGGGGGCATTGCAAAGCCCGAACTCATTACTTGAAATTGATAGAGTCCAGAGTGAGTGATAAAGGCAGCTTAGGGCGATCTTCAGGGCTCAACCTCCACTGCCAATTCCACTGGACAGTCTAACGTAAAAACATCGTGACCGCTACCATTCTAGTGAATCGTCGATTCGTGGTAGAGAGTATGAGTCCCTTTCGACTCTAAGATTCAGCTACTATAGTCCCACGCACAGCGCCATGACTTTTGTCCTTTTTCAGACTAAACAGACCGGGGAGCTCCAGGGGCTGTCAGATTCCTCGATGATATCCATTCGTAACATCGCCTCAACTTGTCGACGCTCTTCCTCACGCTGAGTGATGGGTAAATCTCCTCCTCTCTGTCTGATGGTTTGGCTGTCCTGTATCAATTCTATGTTTTTATAATACTTGTCCTACCCAAATCTGGGGGGCTTGTAGATTGGCGAATCACTCTTGGTTTTTGTCAGTAAGCGTTTAAGTTGTTCTCCTTTCTTCCCCTTGTAGGTTGCCACTGCTCTTTGTCCACAGCTCATCAAATGAGAAGGTAAACTGCACTCGTTTTAATTTTATTGTTGTTTTCAGGTTTGGCACAGTCATCATCATCATCCGAATCAACTGGGAATTCGGCTGGACTTCCCACTCTACGACATTGTTTTTTGTTTCCTAACATCTTCCATTGTAGAAAACAATTTTCTGTACTGATACGATTGTATTACATTCCTACGTTCAACGCAGCACAACATGTTGGCAATACAGCTGAACTTGCTCATCGGTAGGTTTTAATACTCGAAGTATGGTCGTGTCACTACCAGTGTTTACTAAGACTCTACATACAATACTGTGTTTTTTTCACAAAACCATAAGTAGTCTCTAGGATCCCATCAGGGATTGGCGATCTAGCCGGTATTTAGTGAGGGAAGTTAACAACTACGATAGGCCAGGCAGTACCGAACATGGGTAACTACGGGTTCACAGGATGTTTTGGAGAGAGAAGTCTCAACACATTTTGCTAAAATCAAAAAATAGCAGTAAAGACGTGCTACAGATAGAACACCTGTGTGGCATCGAGAGACATCAGCAGGTTAAGGTCATCAGTTAGGCAATGGTGGATAGTGTATTGAAGGCAAAACAAGTATGTTTTTCAGATAAATTTAAGCAAACATTGGTGCTTCTTGCAAGAAAGTCAACCCAAGTATTCTTGTACATTATATCTGCCACCCCAACCTCGTGCTGGGTAAGGAGCCCGTCAATTTGCAATTCAAATTGACCTTTGCCAGAACTAGTCATCGGTGTGCCATCAGCCAAAACCATATCTATGTAAACTGAGTCAGAGTTGGTCGTTCTCACTGAGAGGTAGGATTCGTAAATGATGGGCTTGATAATTGTTGCATTAGCACCTTTGTCAACCAAAAATCTAACTGTTTGTCCTTGAAGTTTCACATTTTATATACTCCACTTTCATCAAATTCTAAGTTTGTCTTGTCGGTGAGTGAAGGCCCTCTGTCATTAAAGTTACTTGTCGCATTCTGGGCCCGAATGTCGACATAATCTAGTTTCCCGACTTATTCTTCAGATTCTCATTTTCTAACTACCAGCACCTTCTAGGTTGTGATTGTCCACCTCTACTGTGGGGTGCGTAGCTCATTAAAAAAAACAATAGATCGCACATAGACCAAGCTATACCACCTCATAGCCCATTAACAAATCGTGGAAACAAGTTTCTGCGTGGTGATGATATCTCGTGTATTTCGGTGGGGTTGTCCGTTCAAACTGTGTCAGCCATCTGTGTAACAATTTCTGCATTTCACACATGTTTTTCCAAGCCCAGTACAAGGTCCCGCGACGCTTTCAAACATCACCAACCTTGGTCAATCATGTGAAGTCAGAAGATTGTGAGGGTTGAAATATCCAGCCGTCTTAAGATCTGATAGAATCC
This sequence comes from Ophioderma brevispina, assembly GCA_023653785.1. NCBI lineage: Eukaryota > Metazoa > Echinodermata > Ophiuroidea > Amphilepidida > Ophiodermatidae > Ophioderma > Ophioderma brevispina. Next base: position 37,648 of record JAMKCH010007957.1, on the reverse strand, counting down.
CACGTTGCGTTTTTTGTTTTTTTTTTTTTTTTTTTCTCTACCTGGAAGCTTCAAGCCTCGACAGCTACACGAACTGCCTCATCAATTGTCTGGGACGACCTGTTGAATCCTCCAGCGCGTATCCGATTCTGGTAAGGCATCGATGAAATGGTCTCGTGCCAAACTCATTTATTTGTGTTTGAAAGGTATTTCTGACCTTAATGTCTACGAGACGTCATAACATAATTTGGGGCTCGTCCCGTGAATTGACATTGAGACAAATTTGAGCCTTTTGTTCAGAATTGTACACATTAAAAGTGTGAAAAATATTGTAACCCATTTTGCACAATTTTGCATACAAATTTTGTAGTGTATTACATGTATATTTTTGTAGTTTGGTTCAAGTAGTATATTGTTGTTGTAGAGTACAATCACAATGGAGTTTTTGATCCAGAAGTGTCATAGTGCAAATAACTGGGAGAAGTTACTCGATGATCTGGAAGCCTGAGTTAATTGAAACTCAGCCAGCATTTAGGACTGAGGCAAACATGCAGGAGAAAACAATCATCAACAATATTTTGATTGAAGAAATTGTCCAGAAGATGTTTGGGATAGTTCATTTTTGAGAAAGGATAGAAAGAGGTCTTGGCAACAGGGCAAAAGTGATGCATTCAGTTAAAAGAACTGAAAATTCAAAAGGAATTGGAAATGAATTGAAAAGATGGAAATGGAACAAAAACAAAGAAAATGGAACAAAAAGAAAAGGATTTGAAATAAAAAATGCCAAAATGAAATGAGACAAAAGAGATGGACATTACAACAGCAATGAGATTAAAAGATAGCTTGAAGTCAATAGAGTTGAAACAGATTGAAACAACAGGCTAAGCTCATCAGACTCTTCCAAGAAATCTGGTTTTGATGCTGCGTAAAAATATTCGCCTGGTTCCAAATTTTCAGGAACCCGAAGTAGACAATACTTCTTACACTTTGAGAAAATGCCAATATCTGAAATGGCCACGGAGTCTTGGACCTTGTTGCTACAGTCAGTGTTCATGGTAAGCCCGAGAAATATATTCGGCCATGTCATTATACAGATGTAGTTATTATGACGAGTTAAAGCAGGCAGTGCTCAACGCATATGAATTGGTGCCAGAGGCATATAAAAAAATCAGGTCTTGTCATAAAAAGGATGACGCAGACCCATGTTGAATTTGCTCGAGTGTAAAGGACAATGTTTGATCGCTGGTTCTCTCAAAAGAAGTCGGAGCAAATTCATTTGGCAACTTAGGGAGTTGATGTTAGTTGAAGAGTACAACAGTGTCTCAACCAGATTCAAAACACATCTGGAGAAAAAAATTGACGTTTCGTGAAGGCAGCCGTTAAGGCCGACGATTATGCATGACCCACAAATTAAGTCATACTGGTAGTAGTCCTAGCCAAGAATTTACTACAACAAGTACAACAATTAGTCGGGTTCTAACAAAGGCGTCTCATGGTAGCCAGGAGGGGACTCCCAGTCAGGGTGGGTTCGGGCCATGAAAAGGGGAGTCAAGACAGTAATGGTGCGTAATCCGAAACATGGGATGGGACCCAACTCACAGTTCACATGCAATATCACTAAGAAGCCAGACAATACAAGGTCACGGTGTTGGGATACATGGGCCCCCCCCCCTATCCACCAAAAGGGGGGATCCAAAAGTGGTCAAAACCAATATTTGTGCATTACTCTTGAGGTCAAAGTTCCTTCTTCTGTTCACAACATAAATATCCCCAAAAGGAATTGACACAGAAAAAGTGGGATGAATTTTAAAGGCTTTTTGTTTTGGAGGGATTTGTGTCTACACTTTCAGGTGATAGTTTAGAATCCAAAACCCTTAGAATCATCGGGACACGTGCTGCGCTCAGTCCCTTATATTGGAAGATGCACTTCCATTTGATATTGCGAGTTTCCACAGGAACTATTGCATTGATTCAGGGGATTAGGTATGGATTGTATTATGTCCCTCTACACAAAATGAATTGAAATCAACGTTTTCCTGGAAACTGGGGCACAATTGGTGTTAGACCAGAACCCCAGTTAAGGGTATCCATTTGTTAGGTCATGAATTTGGCAGGTGAAAAGTACTCCAGAAGTCCCATAGTTTCCCGGTGCCCTGTACCGTGGATAAGTTTGATGAGAAACTGAAAATTTTCCAGCTGTTCAGTAACTAGGTAATGACCAGAAAAGCCTCACAGGCAAACAGTGAGCAGGTGAATGATGCAAAAATACTCATTTCATCATGGAAGAGCGTCGAGGATACTTGGTGCCCAAATTTAAAGGATACTTTTCTCTCAAAATTAGAGGAATTTGGAGGTCATCTTCCCTCTTCAGGGGAGACTAAAATTCCCTGTTAGTGAAATCCAGCCCCTGAGCACAAACAAAGTGACAACTGGTAAACAAGAAAATCCAGCGCTGACATGATAGAGTTAGGGACTGACAGGATACCCTTTAAGCATGACAAGCTGGAAACGACAGCACAACGACCCAGCACTTAGGAACTTAGGTGAGATGCATTGTCGCAACAGTAAACCCGAGCAATTCCTGTATGTTTCTACAGCCAAAATGGTGTCCTCCTGAGAAAATGGCGGCCACCTGATGCACGTGTAATGAGGAAGGAAGGTTGTCAATCAAATTAGGTAGTTGCCCAAGGGTATAACCATAGTGAAGTGATAGGCATAGCCCACAATAGTCCCATGGCAGGACACTTAGTGTGAGAAAAACACATGACAGAATTTAGGAGTCCATTGTTGGTGGCCTACACTCAGAAAGATGTGTCTAGATTGTTCGACTTGTGACGCATGTCAAATGGTGGGCACGCCCAATCAGAAAATTCCTACTGCTCCCTTGGAACCAATACCAGCATTTGAAGAGCCATTTAGTTAGGGTGTAATAGATTGCGTAGAACCACTTCCAAAGACCAAGTCAGGAAATCATTATTTACTGACCATCATTTCGCTTCCCACGATTCCCTGTGCTATACCCTTGAAAATATTAGGGCACAGAGTATAGTGAAGTCTAAACAAGGTTTTCACCCTAGTAGGCCTTCCAAAATAATTCAGTCCTGATCAAGGACACAAATTTCATGTCAGGTTTGTTCCAACATGTGACCAATTGGGAATTTCCCAGTACAAGTTCTTCAGCATACCACCCAAAATCCCATTGGCCCTAGCAAGTTACCACCACACTTGAAAAAATGAGCAAAACCTATTGTTTTTGAAGTTGAGAGTGATTGGGATGAGGAGTGTCATCTCCTGTTATTTGCTACCAGGGAGCTGTACAAGAGTCATTAGGATCTTCCATTTGAGTTGGTGTTGGTCACAAAGTTTAGGGGACAATTGAACTCTGAAAGAGAAGTGGTTGTTTGGAAAATACTGATTTGAGATTTGTTAGACGATGTGGTCTCAATTTTAGACAGCATGCTCCAAAGAGCTACAGAAATTGCCAACCAAAATCTCAAACAGAGCCATGCATAAAAGAACACATGTGTATGCACAAAGATGCCAGAAACAGAGTTTTCAGACCAGGTGATAAAGTTTTGGCACTTTTTCCAATACAAGGGGCATCCTTTGCAAGCCGGGTGTTCTGGACCATATGAGATTGCGAACAAAGTAGGAGACCTTGATTATGTGATCAAAACACCAGGTAGACGTAAAGTCGACAATTATGTCCCCTAAATATGCTCAAAGAGTATTGAAAGAGATGATTACATAAAGCCTGCATGTGTAATGTCATTTAGAGTTAGTGGATAGTGTACAAATGGTGACATCACATAGTAGAATTTGACAAAAACAAGCACTGTACACACCGAAAATGAGTATGGTGTCAAATTACAAATTCTGACATACTTGCCATTTAGACAAGAAATTAGGTCACCTCCCACAAAGTCAACACGGTGAATTGAAAGAGTTAATTCATGAGTGGGAAAGCATATTTCCTGATGTACCTAGTGAGACACATGTCATAACCCTGACATAGATGTAGGGGAACTCCTGAGCCGTAAAGCAACTCCTTATAGGGTGAATCCCTCAAGTTGCAACATATCAGGAATGAGGTTAAATCCTGTTTAGACATGGAATAGTAGATCAAAGCAATAGTGAATGGAGTTCCCCATGTATTCGGTCCCAAACCTGTTGGTTCATTCCGTTTTGTCACCGATTTTCGAATCAACCGTTGTTCCAAAACCACTCAATCCGATCCCACGGATTGGTGAATGCATAGATAGAGTTGGAATAGCCAATTTTGTTATCACATTTGATTGGTTGAAGGGGTATTGGCAAGTTCCCCTCACTGACCGGCAAAAGAAATTGCAGCCTTTTGTACGCCCGATGGCTATACCAATACAAAAAATGGCATTTGGTCTCAAAATTCTGCGCCACATTTCAGAGATTAGTGAACAGAGTAGTTTGGCAGACCTAGAAAATTAGTGAATCCTATGCATGATCTCCTTGTGTCCCGTGACACATGGGAAGAACACATGATACAGCTCCATCAGCTATTTGAGACTTCTCTCGGCAGTTTTAACTGTGAATCTGGTGAAAGTGAATGTTGCAATGCAAATGTCACATACTTAGGCATGTTGTAGGACAAGGGCAAATTAGGCCATCACTGCAAAAGTGAAGCAATTGAGAAATCCCCCACCACCAAAGCAAAAGAGATCTCATGAGATTCTTAGGTTTGGTCGGGTAGTACATAAAATACTGTCCAAATTTCTCAGAACTTGCGTGCCGCTGGACCAACCTACTGAGAAGAACGCATTGTGCGGTCAGAGCAATGCCAAAAGCTTTGAGAAATCAATCTATTTTGATGAATTCGCCAGTTTTGATTGCGCAGACTTTCAGAACAAATTCAAGTTGGCAGTTTGTGCCAGTGAGGTAGTCTGTGGTGGAGTTCTCATGCAAGCCGAATAGAAAATGATTAGATCATCCTGTATGTTATTTCTCAAAGAAGTTTTGACAAACATCAGAAAAACTACTCAACAATTGAGAAAGAATGTCTTTGCATTGCTACTGTCATTGCAAAATTTGAATTGTAACTTGAGTTACAACATTACACCCAGTCTGTGTACCGGATCACAACCTTGATTTTCATCCACAAGATGAAAACAGAAATCAGAGACTTGTCAGTGGATTTTAACTCTACAAGAATACAAACAGGACATAAGACATATCAAAGGAAAAGAAAATGTCTTTGCAGATGCCTTTTCCAGAGCTGCCACAATTTTTTGTTCAGAATTTAGTATTACAAAATACAAATTGTAATAGAGACTGAGGCAGCAATGCAAGAACATATAATAACAGTGTAAATTGCCTGTGTAAACTGATTGGTACAATTAACCACAAATGGGTTAAAGGTATAAAAAGCCCCCCCTATTTGGAAAATTTCATTTCATTCCAAATTTTCTTTTTAAGGGGAGGATGTTATATGGGCTCCTTTTTATTAACTTGTTTAAAAATATTATTTTCTCAATTGTTATTTGAGAAAAGATTTTCACAGGACAAGTAATTTTGTTTACTATAAAAAGAGAAAGGGAAACCCTAGTTGTTTTTGCCTAGTGCACCTGTTGAGATTGCACAATAGGGGAAGTGGGGTATTTCCCCAAAATGCTAAACTTAACTGCCTCAGCTTGTTTAGGCTTTAAAAAGGGATCAACACTTGGGCACGATCTGGGAATCCCCACCAAGTTATCTTATGAAGTGATGTAAATTTAGATTGTGAAATATCTGATTTGATGGTGCAAGGTCATGATTATGCCTACTACTTAATGTCAGTCTATTTTTTCGCCTGGTCTTTTTGTGAAGTCTATATATAGGGGAGATTTTGAGCTAAGTCTCGCCGTCAGCAGTTCAGCTATACAGTATTATGTAGCTAGTTTTATCTACAATAATAGTTAATTGTAGATTTGAGCTCCACACAGTGCCAGGATTTATTATATTCAATTCCAGCGACGAGCCGGGGGGAGGAGTATGTGACAGAGTTGCTGTAATATCTACTGTCGTCTTTGAAGGCCTAAAGTGCTGGAATCAAAATAGGATTCCAATTGTGGACAGATAGAATCGTGGCGATTATCCTTGGACTTATATAATGTGGATTTATTCTCGTCGAGGGACTTATTTACCCCTTGCGTCTTGAACTGCTGGAAGATACCTTCATGACTGAGAATTCCCCCTGGGAATATATATACCCTGAGGATTTTGTAGGAACTGTGCGCCTGTCCATTTGGGTCTTCGCTGTGAGGACATAGTCATCGTTGAACTGCAACGCTTTTCTTGTGACAATAGTGGACATTCTTGAGGCACAATAAGTAATAACATGTAAGCTTAAATATTGAGGTTTTATGTAAAGTTGTTTGGGACATACAAATTTCTTGAAACCAATCAAGTAAAAGATCATTAAAACTGTTTATTATATAAATTTAGTAGATCATTGTGGCACAATGCTCATTTTATTTGTGTTGAAAGGTATTTCTGACTTAGACGTCTACGAGACGATCATAACAAAGCGCACCTTGGGTACTCTTAGCCACACAATTTGGCAAAATAACAACGGCAGCTAGGCATCTGATTTAGTTACGTCATTGGACCATGTGATCGACCATTTAGGCCAGTTGTGCCACAATCTATATCCCAATCGAGTTATAGTTTTTTTGAATCTCAAACAATCAGTTGGTCGTAACTTTGTTATCTCCCGAAGATGCAAGTAAAAATTGTGTCAAAAGCCTCGAATGGTCACCATGGACAATAAAAAAATTTACAACCCTTCTCTAGGTTATAGACACTGAAGAAGGCTGCTGTATCATTGAGTTTGTTTCTACAACTTGTTTTCCTGCATTTTCTACCAGTGAAAAACACTCACCAGAGACTGGATCAAAACATCGTTGGAACACCACTACGCAATCCATGATTCTCTAGCGCCATCTTACAACTAGGAGTCGTCAAGATAAGTGTTCTCTATAGAGTTTAAAGACTTTATAAATTCAAATGCCTTCAAAAAGAACCATTCCATAAAATTCTATGCGTTTGCACTGGAATAAAGACCGGAATATTTTTACAATGGTCTCAGAAGCACAAGCTAGTAACCAATAAAATTTCATGGTGCTTGTCATAAGGGATTTTCATCACTTAATGTGCTCTTCTTTTTACAAAGTTAGGGACATTGAGATGGACACAATTGAGGTGATAGTCAGGACAATGAATTCATATCATACAAAGAACGATAATGTTGATTCATGGATAATGAAGAAATTAAAGACTGTTAGACCAACATTACCAAGTTATTCCAACTACTCTGCCGATTTCAACGGCAGATGATACGTTTTCCTGCGTGTTCATGTCCTGCCGCCGATCACGACTACATGATAAGATGACCTGGTATCACTTCGAGTGTACCGAACTACCCGTTTACCTATCTGTGTTTCTTCCACTCGAACAGGAAGTTCTCTTGTGCTAGTTTGACACTACAATTTGACGAGGAATATTTGTCGCTCACTTGAACGCAGTTAAAACCTCAGCTTTTTCACAAGAGTCCCACCCCAATTCTGTAACCGTCTCCAGCATACATATTTTCCTTCAGCAACCCCTACCTGGTGCCCAACTGCAACACTAATTTCTGTCCTCAAACATCAGCCAACAAACCCAGACAGTGCCGGTTACGCAATCGCAACAATGTCCAAACGAAAGCTGATATTAGGCCTATCATCTCCTAGCAGGTCACGGTGCCACTACGCACCCTCACAAGCTGAATCACAAATATTCCGTCAGTCATCGAGTATCATGGCTACATGCATCCACGCAATACGTGACCTTTAGAGTCAGTCGTTGGTAGACAAATTTTGGGGGGAGGGGGGGGGGGGGGTTTTGTTTTTGGGGGGGGGGGAGGGGTTTTTTTTTTTTTGTTTTGTGTTAGTTTATTATTTTTTTTTTTTTTTAAAATAATTCAATTTAAAGCTTGCAGACATGGCCAGATTCAATAAGTTTGCTGTTCATTATTCCGAAGGTCGTTTTGTCCTAAGTTCGTTATTCCGAAGGTCGTTAATCCGAACACGGGAATATCCCTTACCTACGGTTGGCGTTATCCGCCGGTTCGTTATTCCGAACATTTGTTTCTTCTTCTTTATTCCGAAGGTTTGTTATTCCGAACTGTCGTTTCTATCCGAAGTTGGCTTTTTCCGAAGTTCGTTTTTTCCGAAGGTTTCGTTGATCCGAAATGAAATAGGTTTTTGATCCGAAATGAAATAGGTTTGGTTAATCGAAATGAGAATAGGTTCGTTGATCCGAAAGTGAAATGAGGTTCGTTGATCCGAATGAAATGACAGTCGTTGATCCGAAAATGAAATAAGGTTTCGTTGATCCGAAAATTAAATAAGTTTGTGATCGAAAATGAGAAAAAGTTCATTAATCCGAAAATAAAATCGGTTTTTTTCTTTAATCCGAAAATGAAATTGTGTTCGTTATCCAAAAATGTTTTGAATTTACTTTCTGCCACCAGAACAACTTCTTCTTTAAACCCGTTCGTTTTGGAAAATTTAAATTAAGAAAGTTAAGATTTTGAAGCCACAAAGTAAATTTTGAGTACAGGGTGTTTTTGATGTTAAGCAGCATCATTAACCTGTCGATTTCCGAACCTTAAAACAGTAAGGTATGAACCCGATTACCTCCCTATACTCCATTTCCTTACCTCCGTGTCAGTGACGGCAGCCCTGGATTTGATGGTCGCACCAATAAACCGCGCGCTCGCTAAGGGTACACACCACAATTACACTTGGGCGAACACTTCCGGCAAAATTTATCAGAAAAAAAAAAAGAAGAAAAGTAAAAGACAGTCAAATATCCGTACTTCCAAGGAACATTCTATGTTTTTATACTATTATGTATCCCCTTTCCGCATAATTGGTCTCTACCGATTTTTCGGAAAGTGTACCTGACATTCATGAAAAGAAAAGTTGATTAAGCTTTGTTTTTTGTTTTACTGGCGGATTAACAAACACATGTATGGCCAGCCATAACGTCCATAACGTATTGCTGCAACGCGTTGCGAGAAAGTAGGCAACGCGTTGCGACATTTCGCAACGGTTGCGACGTCGCCACAAAATCATGAATTTCTGTGACGTATTTCAAAACATATAACCACAAACGCGTTGCTAATACTTGCAACGCGTTGTCCAAGCCTTCACACGCGGTTGCTAATCTCACAACGCGTTGCAAGCTTCACAACCGCGTTTGCTAAAGTCCACAAGCCTGATAAGGGTCATAACAGTATTGCCGCACCGCGTATGTTAGAAAGTCACACGCGTTGCGACATTTCGGCAACGCGTTGCGACATTTCGTCAACGCGTTGCAACATTTCAGCAACGCGTTGCGACATTTCGCAACGCGTTGCGGGTGTCGGCCAATCAAATCATGAATTTCTGGTGACGTACTTTCAAAATATAAATCGCACAACGCGTTGCGACTTCACACGCGTTGCAAACCTTCACACCAACGCGTTGCACAATACGTTATGAACCTATTGCCTCACAACGCGTTTGAATTTTACAACGCTTTGGTGAAGGCTTGCAACGCGTTTTGAGGCCATAGTGGTCATAACGGATTGCCGCAACGCGTTGTTGATCTATTTTTTGAAATACGTTCCAGGAAATGCATGATTTTGATTGGCGACGCCCACGCGTGCCAAAAGTCGCAACTCGTTGCTAACTTTCTCACAACGCGTTGCGGCATACGTTATGACCCTATGGCTTGTGAACCTTCGCAACGCGTTTTGAAGGTGGCACGCGTTGTGTGAGGTCGCAACGCGTTGTTAAGGCTGCCACGCGTTGTGAGTTCCACAACGCGTTTCTATATACTTTGCAACGTGCGTTTGGTTAATTTTTTTAAATACGTCACAGAAATTCGTCAGTCTAATTGGCCGACGCCGCCAACGCGTTGCTACTTTTCTCGCAACGCGTTGTCCGAATGTCGCAACGCGTTGCGGCAATAGTTATGGCCTTTATGGCTTGCCATACCACGTTGCATTTCCCTGTTTCGAAGCGAAAATTTTAGGATCGAAATTACTACTCTCCGAGAAATCGCTAAATATTGGAAAATTTATACTGAAAAGTTGTAATGATTTTAGTCGGTTATAAAAGAGAGTCTTGCGAACAAACTGTGGCAACCCTCATTTTCTGAAACGCAAGGTAACTTGAGATACCTCCCATTTCTACACAAAGTCTATGGGAGGCTCAATATAGTGGTGTGTACCCTTAAAGGGGCGCTGGCACATTTTCCAAAATATTTAATTTCTTCAATTTGCTCGCAAATGATAGTCTAGGCTTGGAGGGAAACAGGTTAGTTTACACCTAAAAATACATATCCCCTAAACAGATAGGGAATTAATAACAAACCCTAACCCTAACCCTAATCCCTAACCCTAATCCTAAACCCTAACCCAACTCCAACTAAAAAATGTTGAGGACATTTTAAAAACTGTATAGGAGTTTCTAATGTCTGAGATATCATAAATAATTAAAAAAATGTGAGGACACTAAAAGTATTGTTTTTATTTCGATTAGATCACTGTCTAGTCGGCAGCAGGCCAATACATTTACTATCTATTATTTTACTAATCTATATGTTTTTTTTATATACTAACTCGCTAGCGTCGCAGACGCGGATAGCCCCTTAAAAGGGCAGGGCTTGAATAAGGAGGAAATTATGGGGTAAAAGTTTTAACAGGTTGCGCCGCAGCCTTAACAGTCCGCTTAGCTAACTGGAGTGCGTCCGCAGGCCTATAAAGATCGCTTAGGCCCAACTAGCTTGCCGACGGCCTATAAAGATCGCTTAGCCAACTATTTTGCGCCGCAGGCCTATAAGATCGCTTAGCCAACTGTTTGCGCCGGCTGCCTAAATTTACTATCTATATTTTATTTATATAACTCGCTAGCTTCGCAGACCGAATGCCCTTAGAGAGGGCAGGGCTTGAAGAATAGGGAAATTATGGGGTAAAAGGTTTAACTAGCTTGCTCCTCGGCCTGTACCGTCGCTTAGCTAACTTTTTTGCGCCGCAGGCCTATAAATTTGGGTTTTTTTTTTTTTGCAACGGCTGTTTTTTTTACGGAATAAAGGTGCTAATTAAAGACAGCTCTTCGCCCCATTGACTTAGGTTAGAGCGAAAGCCGCAGTGATCTACTTGCCCCAGTGATTTAGGGTGGTGCGGAAAGTCGAGTGATCTACTCGCCCCATTACTTAGGTTTTAGGGCTAAAGTACAGTGATCTACTCGCCCCATTGATTTAGGGTTAGGGCGAAAGTCGAGTGATCTATCGCCCCATTGACTTAGGGTTAGGGCGAAAGCCGAGTGATCTACTTGCCCCAGTGAATTAGGGTTATGGCGAAAGCCGAGTGATCCACTCGCTACAGTGCTTAGGGTTAGGGTCACCTAACCCTAACCCTAACCCTAACCCTAACCCTAACCCTAACGCCTATCCTAACCCTAACGCGAAACCCAAAAACAACTAACCCTAACCCAAATTTGAGGACTTTTGCAAAATCTATTAGGAGTTTCCTAAATGCATGCAGGATATCATCTAAATAAATAAAAAAAAAGTGAGGACCTTAAAGGTCCGCACATTTCCACGGGGTCCTCTAATAATAGCCATTTCACTAAACATGTCCCTCTATTATAGGATCTACTACATACTGACTACACACACTTGGTTTCTTGAATTATAGTAAGATGGGGAATATAATATCGGGTGTGTCCAATCATCCAACAGATATATCAAGAGAAAAGTAGTATGAAGAAAATATCTTGAGTTGATTAAATCGATACTTGCTACATCGGCTATCACTTGGCGAATAGGGCACATTGAACTCCATTTGAAACTCAGTTTTCCACCAGTGAAATACACACACCGGGAATTGTGACACTCCTCAAACGCCATTCTAATTACACTTATCCGAAGTTTGGACTCCCCCCGAGTCACACATTCGGTATTCTTAACATTTAATTACTCAGTTCGCCATATCCTGTAGCTCATGTAGTTTTTACCATTTTCTAACTAAGGACACGTAAATATTTAATCCCGTATAACTTGCCGTTATTTTTTTTTTATTTTTTATTTTTATTTTTTGCTCAAAACTACTCCTTTCCAAAAAAAAAAAGAAAAGAACCTGTAGGTTTTCGTCATACCAGAACCAAAGCGAACTACATTATTTTATTGACCATTTTAATCCTGTAGCTCACGTAGTTCCCATTTTCTAAATAATAAACGTCAAATGACAATATTTCATCCAAGAGTCTCCTCAGTGTTTCTTCCGTGTACTCAGTGTTAACCTTAAGTTTATACTCCCCGTGGTGGTAAGCTGGCGTGCTACCCTGTAGTTCCTATTATATCGACAATCTTTTTTCTCATAACTCCTCAAACTCCCGTATAAAGTTTCTCATCCTGCAGATTATTGAACCCCCAGCAAAACATCCCGTATTCTTAATTGTTTCATCACTCAGTTCCCGTAGTTTCCGTCATATCCTGGAGCTCCCATCTGTAAATATAAACCGTCAATATTAATCCCGTACATTTTCCCTAATTTAATCTCTTTCCTCTCAAGTATACTCCCAGTTTTCGTTATACCACAACCAAAGCGAAATACCATGACTTGTTTTTTTGCACTAATCTCCTTTTAATTGCGTACTGAATCTAGCGTCCTTATGCTTAGCGCCCGTCCACACGGGCACGCGTACGGCGCTTGTTATTACCGGTCATTATTACAGTTATTCGGTGAACGGCCTGGATACGGTGAATTATCATCGCGAAGCCCCATCCGGGAGAATCCGAGGCTGCACGCCGGTGTGAAAGCAATATCGTCCGGCGGGAGCCATAGTCCGGGCTCCATAGGCGATAACGGAAATAAAGAGTGAAACTAATGTTGCGTGAAGAGTCAACTGAATCGAGTGCCCTATTTTTTTTACCGTTGTAGGCGGACGTAGTCCGCGGACTATGCTTACTCTACACCGGTGTGAAGCACTTATAGTCCGGCGGGAAGCCATAGTCCGGGTCTCCCTAGACGAAAACGGAATAAAGCATGACACTAATTTGCGTGAAGAGTCAACAAAAGTGAGTGCCCTATCCCTTACCGTTATAGCCGGACTATTAATTACTTCTACCCTGTTTATCATACTTTATCATACCACTAATGTCTCTAAAAGTATTTATAATAACAACATGTGCTTGTACTTTATACAAACAAATGTTTTTCTTTGTAAGGAAAAGTTTATCACCCAAATTTTCATGCCCATCGTGCAGAAGAAAACAATCATACCCGCTTGGTAAATGTATCATGCGAAGTAGGCCCCTACGCGGTCGCCAACCCTAATATATGCGTAGTACCGCGCTGAAATACGCGCTCACTGACGCGATACGAAAATATTCCGCAGCTGGTACCCTTTTGAATCTCTCCTTAGTGGATGATAAAAAAACAACTGGATAGTTTTCCATAGCAACCGACCATATTTTCACTGATTTTTTCAGCCCATTCTGAACGGTTTCGTCCAAATAAGATAGCACCCACCGTATAACTCAACATCTTCATGTGAATTTAAGCGCTCTTTGAACAAACAAAATGACGGAGCCCTTTTGCGAACATCCATACCATATACATAGCAACAACATTTCGCAAATTATAGTATAGATTAGTGCACGACGAACCCCTGCTGGCTAAAACATGAACAATCGCGTCAGGGGGCAAGTTTGAGCCCCTTTTAAAAAGACATGGCTAATAAGGACACGGTGAACCCCTTTCCGGATTTGTTTTTTAATTTATACATTTTTGTAAAACTTAAGGTAAAGGGGACGTAATTGTGTACACAGAACGAAGTGCCCATCTCTCTTTCTAGCGATTGGGCCAAGACTCCACCATAAATATTGCTGAAGGGGGAACGCCACAACTCCTCTAAGCGAGTCTGTTACCTTCTCAACACTGAATAATGCCGGTTGTCATATACTACATTGTAAAGTGTCCGTGTGACTGAGTGTCCTAACCACCCACCTGCCTATTGGTATTCTCCAGTGAGTGCTGTACGCATCATTTTTGTTTCAGCACTGTACTCAAATGGCGTCGTCTACAAGGTCACGTTTATTCCGGTGATTTGCTATGGTAGCTAGGACACCTTTTATGGGAGACACGCAGTTTTCTGTTACACCGGTTATTTAACACCCGAGTAAGAGGAGTAATTGAGGTAATAGTGTGGGTTGGTGTGGTATTCCCGTAGGATTTTTCATGCTCAATTGATTTTGTTGCTGTTTGGTTTCAATAGGACCAAACTGTCATAAAATGAATGGGGTGCAAATTTGTTCCTACTGATCCCCCCCTTCAAGGGGAAAATGTTTAGTACAGGGAAAATTTAAAATCGAGTCAAATTGGTGTTTTAATGTACACTAACGCGTTCGTCTCGTCATAGGATTAAAAAAGTCATATTTGGCCTAGGTTCAACCTTTAGTTAAAGCGGTATAGTCCCATAATGGTTCAAGGTCACCCTGGGGGTAAATGCTTCCGTTGTGTTGAGAGTGGTGTCAAATGATTCCTTGTGGCTACTGAAACAAAAAGAAAAAAAAAAAAAAATGCGCCCCCATTTAATTGATCTTTTGATATCACCATTGCGACATCCTGGGAAAGTTCTGGTGATCCCATAGACCATTAGACCCTTTCGACATTTTGCTATGTATTAAGCCAACCAAATGTCACCACTGTAAAATACTACATTTTTGGGATCCTTGAGACATGCAACAACTTATCACCATTCAACAAAATCTGAGCATTGGGTAAATGTTATACCCCATGATGACCTGAACCATTATGGGTCTATAGCGCTTTAACTAAAGGTCGGAACCTAGGCAAATAAATACTTTTTCGATCCTTCTAAGGATACAACATGTTAATGTACATTAAAACACAGTTTGACACGATTTTAAATTTTTCCCTGTATTACCATTTCCCCCTTGAGGAAAGGGGGCAGCAGTCCGAAAATTTGCACCCATCATTTTCTGACTGCCTGGTCCCTATTGAATGAAACGCAGCAAGAAAAGCCACTTCAGCACCAAAATCTACGGGAACTGTTTCATTGACATACCAACCCACACTATAAAGGCGCCTGGTTACAACCGTGTTTTATGTAATACTTTCGTGTAATGTAATAACCCACGGATGGAATGGTAATAAATGTTTTGCCGTGTAAGTAATACACCATGTAATGTAATAAAAATTGCCGCGTTTATGTAATAAAAATCAACGCGTAATGTAATAATAAATTTCGTGTACTGTAATAACGCGTAATTAATAAAAATTAACGTGTTATGTCATAACACGACGTTCACGTGCGCAAGCACCACTTTGGCCACCTCACCCCGGGAGCATGGCATCATAGAACTCTGGTTCTATTGAACGATGTTAACACTTAATTTAAGACAAGGTCTTCCTACTCCCTTGGTGGACAAGGGGGCCCTGTGCCCCCTCCCTCGACCCCTCCACTAAGTGTTAAAATCGTATAGTATTGAGTCCATGCTGGCATGATATCCATTGCCAAGAAATTTACAGTGTCTGTCCGTCTGTCCTGTTTATTGTCTGGAGTTACTTATCTCCACATTTTTCCTGGCCTCGCATGCTCTTCCTACTTGGTGGATGTCTTCCTCTATGTCAATAGAGGTTTTTTATTGGGGGAGAGAGGAGGCAAGGTTAAAGGCAAGGGCTTAAACCCGACGTAAGTGGTGAGAGCGTGTGAAAAAGTAGGTCTGTTTCCTGGCTTGTCCTATTCTCAAACTCGCTAGGTTGGTCTTTTTCTTATGTACCTTAAACTTTTCAAATTCATTGGGTTGGGTGGCTGTCTTGTAATCTCTGTCCGTTTGGAGTGAGATAGAAGGCCTATGGGAACACAGAATTTTGCCCTTCTAGATCGGCTTTAAGGTGTTGGCATCTTGATTTAAATGGGCCGTCCAATTTTCTTTAAAATTTGATATTAGTACATTCTTTGTGCTGATAACAATCTGAATAAAAATATGGCTACCATATTCGTTTTTGAGAAAAAAGACTTTCAAAAGTACTTTTTGCCAAATTTACATTATTTACCACGCAACTCTATGGGAAAAGGTGATTTACCGATACTAAGTGCCCAAAAAGATAACAAAGTGGCCGAACGTTTTTTTCTGATTTTCACATATGTTAGGTCTAAGTTGCATACTTGAAAATACCGAAATAAAAAAATGGTGTCACCGGCTTAGTTTTTCCCTGACAATCTTCGACAGGACATTTTTAGAGGGTAATTTCCGTCTGCATGAGACGATGCGGCTCGCGTTATTTTAAAACGCAATATGTCCCACGCAGCAAAACAAAAAGGGTGCGTGAAAGGTGAGACGCGTAATTTATCAGGCGAGTTCTTAGGCCTAGTTCTAGCAACATCAAAGTTCTACGCGCTTTTGGCACACTTTACAAATCGCAGTAATTGCAGAAGTGGAAAATCGCCCATGAATTTTTGCGACGCTAAAGTCGCAAACGAATGCACGCTTGCTCATCTTCGAGTTTATTAAAGTCGGCTTGCGCTTACTCCTTAGAACCGAAATCTAGCCAACACCTTATAGCTGAACTCTTTACCTTGGCAGATCCGGGGTTTTTAAACATCTGAAATGGTGGCTTTCTAAATAAATAAAATAGTAAAATAAAAAAAATAATATAATAATAATATTATGCAAATTAGCTCTTTAAATCCAGAAGTTATGTATATGGAATGGAGACTCATTGCCACACAGTTTTTAGAGTAATCACACCCTTAAAAATACACGTCTAGCTAAGATATAGTCAAGACAATCATTAGACCAAAATTCAATTTGTTCCAATTACCATAATTGTGACTATGCTAATGAGAACACACATGCACATGCTGATAGAGCAATCATACACTATTAGGTCATAAAGTTTTAAGTTACTTGGGTGATGCATTGAGTAACAGTACGTTATTCCAGGCTTAACATTTTACCAATATGCAAATTAGCGCAATTTTTCATTAATCTGATTATGTAAATGAGACAAAATACACGCAATGAAAGAGCTGACCATAACCTTAGAAATAAAATTTGGTTGGTAATAGAATACCTGCCCGTTAGCTAGATATATAACCATTTCTATCATTGAATCAAAATCTGCAATTAGTTCATTAGCATTCGTTATGATATACAAATAACAAAATATATAAAAGGTAAAAAAATACTTTTACATAACACGGCAAAATGTATTACTTACGCGTCGTTATTCTTACACGAAATACCCCGTGTTATTAATAATTTCGGTGTAATAAGCACGCGTAAAAGTAATAAAATTCTGGCCGTGTTTATGTAATAAAACAGGTACTGTATAAAGGGCATCGTAAGTAAATAAAACAGGTAATGTAATAAAAATTGCCGCGTAATGTATAAACCGGGGAATGTAAAAAATTGCCACGTAATGTATTAAAACAGGTAATGTGATAAATAAATGTCGCGTAATGTAATATAATTTATTACATACACACAATTTTGATTCATTTACCTGTTTTTATTACATAACACGGCAAAAATTATACATTACCGTCGGTTATTACGTTGCACTCAAATTTTAGGAGGTCTATGACGATACGCGTATACGCGTACATTACGGAAATTAATTACATAGCATTTAACAGTTCGTATTCATGAAAGCTCCTAAGGTTTAAAAATCCACTTAACTTCGGAGTTTCCCTAAATTAAAAACACACTTAACCTTAGTGGATAAGGGGTTCCTCGGAACCCGCAACTACATTTTGCCAGTTTTACGACTAACGATATCCTAATTTCAAAACGCTTTCATTGCCGGATAAACGAACCATTTTTTTTTTTGTCGATAAACGACTTCGATTAACAAACACTTCCATTTAGTATAACCGACTCTTATTTTTTTTTTTCGGAAACGAACCTTCGGATTAACGAACACTTTCATTTTCGGATAAACTCACCGTATTTCCTTTTCGGTAAACGAACCTTCGGATTATCGAACACTCTTTCATTTTCGGATAAACGAACCTTATTTCCTATTCGGATTAACAAACCTTCGGATTACCGCACCTTCGGATTAATGAATCCTCGGAATCCTGGAACCTTCAGATCAACGAACCTTCGGAAAACGAGTTTTCGGATCAACGACCTTCGGAATAGGCGGATCCTTCGGATAAACGACAGGATAAATGCGTAGACCCCGTGCTTAGATTGGTAGCGTAGACGTTCCCTAATATTTTAGGGAACTTGTAAAAAAAGACAAATCCTAACAGATTCCAAGGGTCTGTGGATTTTGGTTGACTCAGAGAGAGTCTTTAGTCTTCATAGCCAGTCGTTTATACCACATACCCTGAGAGGGTTCTTATACCTACTTACAGTAATACTTACTGCACTTAACTAACCGATCTGGGTGCTGTTGATGTGGGCCGGTCATGAGTGTTAACATACCCATTTACGACTTCGTTCTCGTCCGTTTTATGTCATTGTGTAATGCTATCCTGTAAAGGATGTCGGCATCTCTCCCGTGTCCGGGATGTATCTGTATGGTCTTTTTAAATATGTTAGTACAGATTGATTAATAAAATAATTCAATATAAAAAATAACCCTACGTGGAGTTGATTCTTAAGCTCCAACGTCGTTGGAATGAAAAAAACATTGCAATTGATGACAATAGAAATATTCAAGAATATTTCGGGGTACCTGTCACCAGACGACTAAATTTGTCCCTCTTTAGTCGGCTGTAGTTAATTCTTCCACTTCCAATACACATACGTATCTTAATAAGAGCTTTGATTCATGCTCGCTTAATAATATGTAATACATGAAATATTTGTATTCCCAGAGAGTATTAAAAATTCCATGGTTGTCTGGCTTAGTGGCATATCATTGTGATTAGCAGCATTTCATTGTGATTAATAAAATTTTTCAGTGGATTTGGATTTCACACGCAGGACATTCTGGTGCCATTTGAATGCGTGTATAATATGCTGCCTACTACGCTTACGGGCATAGAATGAATAACAAAGGATCTCATTTCAGTGGTCATTTAGTGTCTTTCTTGTTAACATTTCAGTGTTCATTTTCAGTTTTCAGTGTCATTTCAGTGCTATCGATTGCCCTATTCTTACCGTGTAGGTGGACTATGAGTCCGGCAGACAATCATTACTTCTACAGCGGCATGCCATTACTAACTGTGACATGCCTCATTTCTCCACCTTTTAAATAATAGCTCAAACTTGTTTGCTTCCATTTATGAGGCATGTCTACCGAAAACACATGTCAGGCTTAGTGCCTGTGTATAAATTTAAAATGTGTTTATATCTACGGGTGACAATGGAAAGTTAAAATAGTGCGTTGAGGTCAAATCTACGGAATTAAGAGAAATCATACAATATTTCAGTTGAATCATACTCTATTAGTTCACTAATGTTTATATGAATCCATGAAAGTTTTTAATTTCTTATGTCATCTTACCAGCAGTGGTACAAGTGAGGCCACTAGAGGCCTGTGGTCTTGTCGCGGTGACAGTCGCTTTAGGCTCTTCATCATTCGATGTCCTGAAATGTTTGATCCTCAATTCTACAATCGTCTGATCTCCATACGACCTAGAACAGACAAAAAGAAGTTGTAAAATCAGTCCCGCCATACCCTTTTTTATTCATAAATATTTTGTTTTAAAAACATTTGGCATTTAAATAGAAATGTAAACATCTTACTGTCATCTCCATAAACTTCCACCTCGCAGAGATTAATCTGTTCCGCAAATGAAGTGTTCTTGTAATGTATACGTATCTCCATCGTCGTTCCCCAAACAGTAACTTCTATGACGTTTTCGCCACCTACATCGCCTATGTCTGTAACGCACGGATTGGTCCTGGTAATCAGATGGTTCTGATGTTGACGGACCTGTTTCCAACGTAACTTGAGCGTTATCCACCGATCGTCTATAATAGGTTGAGTGAAAGTCATCGGTTAAGGATATATTTTTCAATCTTATAAACGATAAGCCATGAGGCCAGAGAGAAGAGATGCTCGGATAGGACTATTAGGTTGCACACCCCCTACGAAGTACATGATTCTTCCAAATAATTTTTCTAAAAATATACAAATCATTCTACGTTGTTCTCACGTCTATATGTGCACATTTTCTCATATATGAATTAATCTCAATTTTTTGCCTAAATCAGTGACCGCGGCTTTAATATCATAATTCCGCTCGTTAATTCATAGGACCAAAACACTTCAGGATTCCTTTTTCATCTGGAACTGCAGATCCATTGTTATTATCCTGCAGCTAAAAATTTCCAGGTGTTATTCCACCACCCGATTTAGATTTAGCTCTTTTCATGATGTGAAGAAAATTACCTGTCCTCTTTCACTAATAAATACTGTTAAGGTTCTTTGTTTTCAATTACATTTGACCATATATTTCATTATTTATTCGAAAGGGAAACGTAGGTGAACAAAACTCCTGAGAGTAAAGTTGTTGGCATCTGCGACTAACTCTTTGTGCAAAACTAAACCCGTAACTTGCCTCGTATCCCATTCTATTCAATTTATCGCGTATTAGCAGACTCGAAACATTCACCTATATGAAATGCAGGATACACCGGTGCCGAACAAACTGTTAAATTGAATAGAAAAGAGGTCCCTACATCATGATTAAGTTATGTGTTATTCACCCAAGGTGTTAGGTCACACACTGTGCTAGCAAATTTCTTTCATTTTTCTGTTCATTCTCTTTTCCTTTTTGACATAAATGATGAAATATATGCGGTCAAATTATTGAAACTCAGCAGAAGAAGCTCGAGTTTATTTATTCATGGGCGAGGCTATATTAGGGTTATAAATCAAATCCTATTCTGAAATTTATGGACAAGGTTTGAAGATTTTTTTTTATAGTTTTGGAGGGGCTGAATCAGAATTTGTGGGTCCACCCTCTGGGAAATGTGGTAACTTTGTAAAATAGTGAGTAGAATTGTACATGGGAAAATCAGTCAAATTGGTGTTTAAAATGTACCCAATGTATCTGTCTCATTATAAGGATTAAAAATGTTTCGTTTGGTCATGTTCCGATCTTTAGTGAACGGTACAGCCCTTTAACGGTTCAAGGTCATTCTGGGGTAAACGTTACCCAGTGCTCCCGATTTCGTTGAACTGACGTCAAATTGTAAGTTCTTGTCTATTTTACCTGTTTGGCCTTGGCAAAATGTAAACAAGGGTCTACATGGTCAAAGAGTAAAATAATTTTCTGCTTCAGTATGACCCGGGCAGTCACACCCGGTCTGTAAAAAAAAAAATCTGAGAATTGGATATTTGGTTTTAGCCCCAGAATGAACGTGACCTATCAGGGTTGTAGGCCGGTAACTACAAAGGTCGGAACCTATAGACAAAAACTAGACCCTTTTATCATTATCAATCAGAAAAACTGATATTCAGGGGGAAGAAAATGAGATGACATTTAATTAATTTTCAAGAAAATGTGACTTTTTAGGAAATATGTACTTCCCAGGGTTGAGTCACCTTTGTAAACGTTACAAGATCGTGCCCGCTAGCCTCTTCGAAAAAACATTGGGCAGCGCGTCCTAAAAAAAAATGCAGATTCCAAAGTTGGTTGGTATTATTTCAACATTATTTTAATAATGTCACAATTTTTCGGTATTTCGTTAAAGCCCCAATCCTCTCCCCCACCCCCCCATATACTGTTCAAATTTCATCTTAGGGAACAAACGCGATTTAGTAAGTACACCGCAATTTATGTCTTTCCAAGTTTAACTGATGAATAAACAATCAAAGCATACCTTAAGGAGGCAGGACACGATAGATCTGTCCGAAATTTTTTCATTTGAAACGCGGTATGAACAAATTCATCGATGGTAACCAACAATCCCCCCAAAATAAAAAATGGGGGTCACCGACATCGTTTTTCATATAATTATTGATTAAAAAATACCTATTATTTTGCCATTTTTTGATCAAAAAATTAGTACCACAAACCTATGAAAACTTTGACTTTTACGGCAGATATTTTTAATCATAACAAAATTCTGCCTCGAAATTTTTTGATGGAATTTAATAAAAGTGCGCACTACTAGAAGCTTTCGATAAGAAAGAAAAAGATGGGCGTACACCGACCTACGTTCTCAAAATAATTATAACATAATTAGCACGTTTGTAGTGTTCAAATTGTGAGAAAACACTGTCTATGCGGATTCGGAGGCGTCACACGCAACAGGTTACGCGATAGCAACGC
The DNA here is from genome assembly GCA_023653785.1 of Ophioderma brevispina. Taxonomy (NCBI): domain Eukaryota; kingdom Metazoa; phylum Echinodermata; class Ophiuroidea; order Amphilepidida; family Ophiodermatidae; genus Ophioderma; species Ophioderma brevispina. The sequence continues at coordinate 15,356 of JAMKCH010007957.1, read as the reverse complement.
TTATAATACTATCGCGCGCGTGTATCGATCACGCATTTCATAAGTAAGACCAATATCCTATTTATTCCTAATAGGTTGCTTTATAATGAGAAGGACTGCTCTGAAAAAACAACGGGAAAAAAATTGGGGAGCTAGACCAAAATTACACGTTAAAACAAGAAAGTGTGGCTGCCCACACCCCCGTTAAAAATACGGTTTTGTGGACCTTCGGGTATTTTACTGCAATGCGCAAAACAAATACTATATAATAACTATATAAATACTATATGTACTGTAAAATTACACCAACCGCGTAATTTTTAGGAGCATGAATGCAAACTCTTTTGTTAAAATGAGTCCAAACTAGTTATATTAGAAAGAACAAAACTGGTAAAAATGCTTGAAAATTCAAATAATGTTAGATAGATAAATTCTATGTCTTTCAATGTATTACCGTATATTAGTCTCTGAAAACTTTAGTCTGGACTTTAGTGACGAGGAAGGGGGGACAGATAGAGTTTAACGCTGAGGGGAAGGGGTAAACTTTTTTCAGAGGTAGGATGTGGCCGCCCCGAATTCCGAAATGGGGCATGGGACTGATTTCATGAGTTTCATAGGCCTTTGGAACTCAGTGAAAGTTCGAAAAATTTGCAGGCGCAGGAACTAAAATTTGGCTCAAAAATTGAGCTTTATTATAGGGTAAACATTTTACAAAAGGGGACCTCTAGAACGGGAATTTGATGCATCGCCTCTTCTACACATAGACCTACAGACTCTTTGCCATCCAAATTAATCGACTTCCCGCGTGGTTTTACATATCGGTTTTTTACATGTGGGTTGCACTTTCAAATTTAAAGGTGCATTTCATGATCCTAACACCTTCATTTGTTATAGTTTCCACATCCTCGAGAAAAAGTTATTTCCAAATTTAAAGTCGATACGGACGGTGCCCCATAGGCACTGTGTTGTCAGACATTATTCCGGGCAATTCCACGTAAAATTCGGCACACATACTAAGACCATGAGATAAGATAAGAATCTCGGCTTTTTTTAAAAGGTAATTAGAAAAATTCTTATCTTTGGTAATTTGAGGGGGTGGTTGTGACACAGAGTAGGGCCCCCCCTAATATAATTAGAATAAACAGTGCATAGAAACACAATAACAAATATTGGATTCTATTCTACGATTAAAGTTCTTTTTCACACTAAAAACAAGTACATGTCAAACCATACGTTCGCAAAGCCTCATGGAGGAAATATGAAACCTCATTACCAATGACCATTAATTCATCCAGAGTCCTTTGGTGATTTCCCACGTTTTTTTCCTGAGAGGGTGTTATGTTGGAGTCTCTTGGCATAGGTTGACCGTCACGTTCAGGCATACTCCCGCGCTCCCATAAGTTTTAGTGAGCATATAGACGCAGCACGGCGCAGCTGGATTTTAGCGCGAGTCCATCAGAACGCCACGCAAGCATTTTTGTGGAAAAACCAAACTGGAACAGTGCCAGATCTAGTACGCGGAGCTAACGGGTCCTAGCCTCCTGAAGTACGTAGATCCTGGGTTTATTCTCTGCTCCTGTTTTGTTTCTTTATTTTCTAGAATCAGATAAAATGTACTGTGTTATCTTTAATATGCGGATTTCAAGCCAATTTTGCATATTATGTTCGCACATTAATGCCAGAATAAAGATACAATACATGATTTTCTTATGATTTTTTTTCTCAGAATTCAGGATTAGGCAAATCACTGTTTATTCCTTAAACAACGTTATGACAGTGGTTAAATGCTTGCATAGATTAAAATAGGTTTATAAATTCCTGGAGAACTGTTTTTTTTTATAATTCGTTAAAGGCTGACTCAGCACATTTCCCGATGAAGGGCACACCTCAATTTTCAATATTTTTTGTATAACATAATGATTGTCAAGGACTAATCACTGTGTGAATAACTCAAATCGAAGTCCTTCATATAGAAAATCACAACTTTGTTATTAATTTCCGGATACGGAATTTTTTGTTATCACGGTATCCTATGGCCTGTTATACTGGACATAAATGTCTATTGCATGACAAACGAAACGTGTAGCATTGAAAACGCCAAACACAAACATATAAAAGAAAATGCTTCAACATGATCTTAAATCCTACCATACCTTAATCTAAAACAACAAGTTGTCAGAATTTGTAAATCGCCACTTTACAGTGTACGGAAAAAAAGTGAAATATTCATCTTACCGTCGATGTTGGTTGCAGTCGTGGATGGGATATATGAGAACACTAAAACTGACATCAAAATCTCGTCAAAAGATCTTATTTGAATCCAGGATTTTAGCTCACACCTGGAAGATATAAGCGTGTGTGGTCATTTAAAGTAATATGGTGTATGTATTGATTAAGGGCCACATCACAGACTATGTTATATTAGGAATAAAAACCTTTTGATCTGGCTTCTGCAAAGTTCGCGATTTTTTTAACGGTGCCAGAACATGCTTTTAATCCATGAAACCAAGGAATTTCTGTCAAAACTTTGATGTGATAATAATACTAATAAATTAATATATAATAATAACACAGATGCACTTACGGGGAATGAACTATTCATTCAGGTTATAATGGCCTGTATAGTTATTCAAATTAATTAATATAAAAAAAGAAAAATTAAAAAAAAAAAAAACATAAATTGCATAAAAATAATATGTTTATCTTTTACGGGATAAAAGCACAAAACATAATGACGTTAAGGGGGAATCAGAACATTCCCCCCAACGTCAAAATTAGTGCATAAGAATAGCGAAATCCCTTAATCCAATCTAGAGTGATAATATCAATACTAAACTTTAATAATAATAAAAAAAGTATTGACATTCAGACTGAGGGTTCGAGGGGGTGGGGGGGGGTTTGGTTGGGCAGCGCTATGGCTATTATTATTGCGATGTGCTTAAGGAAATCGTCACAATCATTTTCGCTTCACCCTTGTCGGCAGCTGGCCAAGCGCATTTGTTCAATCCTATATTAACAGCATTAAAAATACGTCGAAAAAAAAATAAAACAATGTTGATAAAGGAATGCCCAAATTTTCGAGGACACCCTTGAAAGCTGATTGACAGACCCATAGGCAGAAAGACACGATGATATCATCAAATTCTTCCAAACAGGCCAATGGAACATTTTTGGGCGAAATTTAGTTTTTTGCATGTATGAATATATCACAAAGCTCTTTTCATATACCAAAATATTTGAGCAAAAATTTTGTAAATCCTACGCAAATGCCAAAAGAAGGTTTCCAAACAGACCAATCTGCTTGTCTTTTTGTTTACAAAACCACCGTATGGACAGCCAGTATTAAAACCTCTGGGATGTGTGATGAATGCGAAAGGTTCTGATCGAAGTTGCGTTAGCGACCCACAATCGGTGTAGCGGTATCTGAGACGATTTGCCACACTGAAAAATATTTTCAATTTTGCAGCATTTTAATAGTAGCAATTCTGCCAATATTAATTACAGTAAAAAAATACAGTATACTTAAAAATAAATTCAAGTCAAAACACTTAAAAAACATATTTGGTGAGTTATTACAGAGATTGTGAATGTGTAGAGAATACAAATCAACCCGAAGAACAAACCCTAACTTAATAGGCTACTCCACAAATATTAAACCAAATTTTACTTTAGTTTTGTTGTAAAACTATTGAATTTGGAAGGAAACCTTTAAAAAAGCTGTAGTTTCTGGAATGTTTGTTGGCAGAATGCTACCGGGACATTCCTGTAAGAGTTACAGTATTTTTTTTCTGTATATTTTAGTGGTTAATTAAGACCCAAATAGTTATACTAATTGTGGGGCTATTCAAATTCAAATAGAGCGCTCTTTTAAAGTTAAGTCTGGAAAATTGGACATAAAAATAACAGTTCTTTACACCTATGTACACGGCCTATAAAAAAAAAACCCATACACGCACAAACACACCACACAAACCAGACACATACACACACACAACCCCACCCACCCCACCCACCACCCACACCACACACCCACAGAACAAGCCACACACAAGCCCATGCCATACATACATAATATGTGGATGCAAAAACGGAATGGAATCCATAAAAACAAAATTACCTAATAAATTGGGTCCTGTTCAGCCTCAAAGCTTTTTTCTGAAGATATTTCGTGGTGGCTTTTTTGAATTTTGTTAGTCATTAATTTTGCTTGATAGAATTTTGGCATGAAATTCCAGTGGCCTGTATACACTGTAATAAAAAGTATATTATCCTGACCCTGAATCCATCCTGGGACACAAATTGTATGGGCTAACCCCTGGTACTGTATTTATGTACATGAGTTAATACGTAGTAAATTGAAGTTTAAGATATTCCTGCGCAATACCGTGATAGATTTAAACCTGGTTACGGTTTAATTGGGTGACTTTAACGGAAAGCAATCCAAGCTGTCCCAGCTGTTCTTGACCACAGCGTGCGCAGGTCTAAATCAAGAACAAACCGGACAACCTTGTTCTGCGTGGTCTGAAGCCTATTTTTTACTGCTATGAAAGAGAGGTGAACCAAGCAGAACATTCGACATAGTGTCACAAAATTAGGGCTAAGCATAAGGTCTTGCGGGTTCTTTTATTTAGACAGGGAGGAACCTGCATCCTTGCACATAAACTTAAGTCTTGAGCTGGCCTTTTTAATAATGTCCCAGCAATATGTTCCCCTGTCCAAGACTCACCTAAAGGTACCCCCCAGATATTTGTGGTCTGTTTGGAGATTTTTAGTTTCCCCGTTGCAAACCACTGAGAACAGTATTAACTTTCTTCAAGCCGTCTTTTGTACCAAATAAAACGCACTCTGTTTTCCTAAATGCAGTATAGTTTGTTTTCCACCAGCCACTGCCTGCAGACTCCAGCGCTTTTCCTCCAGGTTCATTCCAATATTACCAGGTCTTTACCAGATACCAAAATATCGCTGTCATCAGCGTAAAGCAAGAGTTTGCATTCAACACTGCTTGCCATGTCATTCACATAGCACAAAAAAGAAGGGGCCCAGGATACTCCCCTGGGAACACCGCAAGACACATTGAGTGGATCTGAGTCAACCTGATTAACATTAACAATTTGACTCCAGTATCAGATAAGATGAAACCAGTCACCTGAGGTATCCCATCCCCGGACTTTATTGCAAAGAATAACATGTCACCCGTGTCGAATGCTTTCTTTGTGGAGAGTCCAGTAGCAATAAGCCAGTGTATTTACCCATACACAATTGGTTCCGGATATAGTCGGTAAGGTGATTATACAATGTCTGTTGAAAACAAGCCCCCCGGAACCCCCATTGAAAATCATAAAATCATTATCTCTTATGCAAATATGTTCTCAAAGTTGAAGTCATAGACAGCTTTTGCAATAGTTAGGAGGCAACCCAAGATTACTATGTCTATAATTCCCAACGTCAGAATACCGACTTTTTCGTTTTGAACGCGTCCTAACCCGTTGCTTGGCTTTACAATTCACCTTGACAGTATGAGTGGTAATGGAAACCATCTCTCAGAAATTTTGCTTGGATCCCGTCAAGACCAGTGCTTTTACAGGGTTGAACGATGACAGTCCTTATAAATAAAAATCACTGGAAACGAGAAAGTTAAAGCAATTGGAACTCCACACCCATATTTTGATAAATTCTGGAAAGTTTTGGAAATTAGTGTCCAGTTTCCTGAGAGATGGCAATTTGCTAACCAAAACTTCCGCAATCGTGGTGTAAAATTTGTTGAAATAATTTGCAACAGTAATGGAGTTGAAACACATTTCACCATCAACATTCAGAACCACACGAGACAGATCGTTCATGAAAGTTCATCTGTGTTGGTAAAAATCCATATGTATGGGTTTGAGTTAATTTTGTTCCAAACACAAAAGATAGAGTCCACATCGAGAATTTTCGTTGGTACTCCATCATTCGTCAGCGAGTGATTAACTGTATCAGGTCGCGAATCTTTGACCCCGTTGACCTGATAACCAGACTCATAGACTCCTCGAAGTTTGAACCGGTTCAAACTTCCAGTTGATCCAGATTATGTGTACTTGCTCGCGGTTGAATTTCGCCATTCACTGAGACCGACGGTTCCAGATAGTGGAAATTATTACAACCACTGAGTAGGCCGTAGGAATTTATCGGAAAACAAAAGCGAATGAACTGCGTTCCAACGTGAATTTGGTTAGTAAACCTACAGAAGATTGATTCTAACATTAGTACGGAAGAACGTAAAGCGCTTTACAAAGACCTTAGAACAAGATCAAAGATCAGGTATTCATCCTGCCGATAAAGGACGTTTGTGCGTCATTTTGGACACCACTGAATTACAACAAAAGTGTGATGCTTTACTGAGTGGACCCTGCAACTTCACAAGGAATAGGAAAAACGGGATTCCTACCTCCAGATACAAGAAGAACCTTGTGTCCGTTTTGCAGGATTTGAAAAGGGCCATAAACAGAGTTGAGTACCGTAAATTATACCCTACGGCTGAGAACTCCCCTAAGTTTTATGTCTTCCCAAGGTGCACAAACCTAAAACAACTTTACTCTGCGCCCAAATAGTCAGTTTGCTCGGTCAATCAACATATAAACTGTTCCAAATTCCTGGCAGATAATTGGATCACCTCTTGTTGGGAAAAAACACAACCTCATATTTCCAATTTCACACGCAATTGTTGACTGAATATAAAGACAGCTAGCAAACAATTACAAGAGTGAGAGGAAGATGAAGAGTTACGGTCGTACGATGTCAGTGCCCTTTTTAAACTCAGTCCCAGTAGACAAAGCACTTGAAATTGTACGGTCTCGTCTTGAACAGGATAGCACCCTCGGTGACAGAACTGCACTATCTTCCCGACCAGAATGTAAGCTGTGGAAGTGTGTGTCTGAGCAGTATGAGTGTTTTAAAAAAAACAATGGAGAATATTATGAAACCAGTTTGCCGGTGCGGCCATGGGCCCTTATGCTTTCTCCTATACTGTGTGACATTTACATGATATCTTGAAAAGCGAGCAATTGAGAAGCACCCCACCCCCATTGTGGTGGTACTGCTATGTAGATTGACACTCATTGTAAAACTCAAAAAGTGTCCATTCTCGGAATTCACCAATCATCTGAATTCCCTGGACAAAGATATCAAATTCACCACCGAAGGAGAAGAAAATAAATCGCTCGCCTGTCTTGACAGCTCACCGCTTATCCAACCCGATAGATTCCTCAAAGTTCAAATCTCCAGAAAAGCACACACAGGATCAATACCGAATTCACCTCAAAACCACCACTTTGATCACAAACTTGGGTAAGTCCGAACATTGTTCACCGGGCTGCGAATGTAGTCACTCACCAACAGGACCGCGAGGATGAGAAATCTCATGTGAACTGTGCGTTGGGCCTTATGTGGCTACCCTAAGTGGGCACTTGAGAAAGCGACTCAACCAACGACTCACAAAAAACGAAGCGGATCAGGTGAAGAAAACCCCCCAGCCAAATGCACGTTGTCTTTCCTTACATAAAAGGTATTCCGAGGCTATAAGAAGGACCTTCCGTCAATATGCGTAAGTGTGTTTTTTCAAACCCACGAACACGCTACAGCACAGATCCTAGTTCTCCGAAGGACAAGACCGACAGAAAGACATCACTGGCCCTGTCTATTACATCCCAGTCAGGGGCAAACAGTTTCCGGACAGTGCAAGGAAGCATAAATTGGTGAAAACGGGATGCTCCCTTAAGACACGCTTCAATGAACAAAGGAGGCCAGTACTGACAACATCCTAAATCTCAACCACATAACATTGAGTCCCCCAGGGCACTTTGTGGACTTGAAAGAAGTGAAGTACGGACGTTTGAAAACAGGTGTTCGACGCGGTGTCAAGGCAAGCAATCCACATCAAAGCCAATCAACCATCTTCAACAAGGACGGGGGCCAGGTTAAAACTTCCAGGAGTCTATGGTCTGTTATAGGTCAAAAGGTCAAAAAGGATCGCGACCTGATACAGTCACTCAACCGCTGACGAAGGCTGGAGTTGCCATCTGAAAATTCCGAGGGAGGAATTATTCTTTTGGTGTGGAACAAAAGTTTAACTCACCTACACGAAGACTATCTTTTGTGTTTAAACTATAGCCTAGGGATTTCAATTGGTGCCAAACTTTTTAGGATTGAATTATGCACCTCAATTTTCATCCGAAATAGTTGGTCTTAGCTTTTTTCACTTCTCTCTGAATGTTGTTCCTTAATTAAGTAATCAGCATACATTCAGGCTTGTTCTTTTTAAACCGTAAAGCAGATTATCTCTCTGTGTAATGGCTTCAAGGATTTCACGCACATCAGGGATTATGTACGACTTTTTAGCCGAACCTCTTTAACAGGGGCAATGTATTCTATAATGTTGTAAAACCAACTGAAGCACTCCATGCTGTATCAAATCACTGCAGTACATACACTTTGGACCAGTCAGCTGAAGATATAGCAGACAGTAGTGCGTCAGGTAGATAGTTTCATAAACGAATCTTCCGCACATTTTGATGCTTAATTTGGTCTCTAGTAACTTAAGTGTACAAACAATAAGCAGATGGATCGCTTAGACCAACATTGATTGTACCAGATTGCAAATTTTGTTGGAGTTATTACACAGAATATGATCAAGGGAACAAGAACGAGTGGAGTATTCGAGGGGTTCTTGAAAGGTTATTAAATGAAACAAACGCAATACATCATAATATTTCTTCAGCAAATCTAAGTAGTACGAGACAAGGTATCAATGTTAAAATCACCCAGGACCATCACTCACAGTCGATCAACTCCAGGAAAATATTTGTTCAAATCGGCCAATGAAGTCACGGTCACGAGGGGGGACGATAACAAAAACCCAACATAATCGGTTCGTTTTTGGCACAGAGTAATTCAATACATAATGGACTCAAATATGAACATCATAAAAATCTGGTCTACAGTACAAGCATATTGTTTTTGATATAAGACAACTCCCCACCGTCACATTTCTATCTGCCTCTGAGTACTGTATATCCTTCAATATTTATTCAGAGTTCAGTAACAGAGTTGTCAATCCAGGGTTCTGATATTGCAATAACAGAAGCAGATGAGTTTTTGACGCAGAATTTTTAGTTCAGAGAGGGTTGATTAAGTGAACTATATTAATATGAAGAAAATGAAGCCCCTTTGTTTAAAAAATCATAAAAAGGAGTCGATTGATTCCCTCAGGAATTTGAGAGGTTTTGACAATCCATCATTTCCATCCTCCAATCCCCTAAGTGTTAACAGGTAGTCAATCTAGAGAGAAGAAATTGCACATATAATCAATTCACTGTTATCTGCGACGGTTTTGTCGTAGCGGAATCGTCAAAAATTTTGAAACACTGCTGTGCACCCATCTATCACAGGAATCACAGATATAGCTCGATTCCTACTGATAACAGCTTTCACGGCAATGAACGCATGGGTATCTTGGCTTTCTGGAGTGGAGGTCAGGATTGAGGCTACATCCAACCAGCCAAATATAATAAGGAGTGCAAGTTGAATATGCTTATGTCGATCAAGAGACGAATACAAGTCCGATGGGGGGAGAACATGAGTGCATAAAAAAGTACATAGAATTGCTCCAGTGTGGTGGTAATACATAAATTGCATCAAGATGAGAGGAGAATTCCATGCCTCCCCCCCTATCATTACCAGGATCGTGTAGCCAATACTAGTTCAGTACTGGTGGCCTCACGTAATGATGATCTGGCAACTATTGCACTAATAATGAAAAGAAGAGTCACCCATGTTGATCCAAGAGATAGCACCAAATGACCGGCTAAAAATATAGAGTATTAAAAAATATAGTATATGAAGTTGTATAGTTGTACGTACGACTTCACACGGTTGGAGGATCCTGGAGGCTAGTGTTCAATGGCTTCTCAAAATTCTACAACTTGTGTCATTGCCTTCAAATTCTGCAACTTGGACACAATGGCATAAACAGAGATGAAAGTTTCATTTCCCAGAACCATGCAGATGTTTTAAAAACATGGTTCTTCCATGTTGTTGTGAAGTCAAGTGGTCTTATTGCACTAAATTATCCTTGGGAATTTATGAGCGATTTGTGCGCTGAAAATCAGAAGGTGAAAAATTCGTCCATGGTTTTTTTAAAAATGCAACACAATTTGCAAATTGAACAATTTGAGGTGGAATTACAGGTGGTTTGCCCATGATGCTATTGTTTTTCAGGGGTGTTCACAAAAAAGCCCATCAAAAAAAAAAATCAAGGGAAGTCAAGGCCATTGACATTTTTTGTAATGAATGATAATTGGTCAGGTTTAACTAAGACTCCAAAAATTGGGAAAACAGTTCGTCTTTGGTTCGAAAATCCACAAAATAGGGGAAGTATTGCTCAAGAATAAAAAATGTTGTTGTTGATGCGTGTTGTTGATTTGCCTGGCCGGAACGCTTGTTTCTGGCATCGAGGTGTTCGTCTACAAGGTGCGTTACGATGAGCAAGGAGGCGTTCAAAGAGAGCTTGTAGGTATGGATAAGGAGTGATATAGGTCTTTTTGGGATTGGATGGATCTTTCCAATGCTTTAGGAGTGCCATTAACATGTGCTTTCCTCCAGATACTTTGTGAACCTGTGGGAAATAAGGCAGCCAATTGTAGAGCCCAGAAGCCATTCCTTTGCTACGGGCCAGGATTTTTAGTTGCTCAGTAGAGATGTTGTCAAGGCCCACTGCTTTTCCTGGTTGACGTTTAGCAATACCGGTTCAAATTCGTCCAGTTGAAGCGGGCGAGTGAAACCAGGGTCACACTATACCTCTTATGTAGTGGGGATATATGTGGAAAGCTTTGATTCCCATCTAGGCAATGGCACAGATTTGGAAACCGGTTAAAATATATTTTTGGGGTTTCATGTGCCCCCTTTTCTTTTTGGCGGGGGGGGGGAGGGTGTTTGGCATTTACTTTAGCGAGTTTAAAATTGTGTGGCGGTATTAAAGTTTTGGCCTCAAAAATCATGCCTATTTACTTTAAAACTTTCCTAAAAATGTGTGTTCATTATAATTCAGAAGAAACTTTGTAATAAGGAGGTATTTAGTACTCATGATTGCCCTCAGCAATAAAGGTAAAGTTTGCCACTTGCCCCTTTAACCTCCAATTAAGTAATATTTGTATTATCATTTATTGTATACGGCTGAGTGTTAAAGAAGTACCACCTTCCTAACAGGTAGAGTTTCACTCGCCGTTAAAATCAATCGTTTAACCTTTTGTTTGTAATAGTGCAAGTATTGGCTAAAGACAATTAATGGCTCTTCAAGTAGTCCCTTGGGAGTCTGGATAAGGTTTTCCCACCTGCTAAGGATGACTTGTAATTAAAAATGTGCTGATTATTCATAGATGCCAGAAGAGTTGAGCTATTTGCATATGTAATTCCTCACATTCATGTGCTAAAGCTAAATCATTATGCAAATTCGCCAATTAACGCGCGTGCTTGATACTAGTAAGTATTCGAGTATATCTGGGCCTAAAGAGTAGGACCTCTTGGGTGGAGGACAGGGTTTCCAACCTATTTGTCTAAATTATTGATTATGTTTTACCATAATTTACCTTAAGAGCAGACCTCCGGGGTAATGTTGGGTTGGTGAAAATAGCAGTGACCGTGTTAGTATTTTCTATTTTCTCCTTAAGAGTAGCCCTCGGGGACGTGATAACCCACTGGTGTTGACAAATGTATGATGATTGTGTTATCCTTTATGAGAAGACCTCATGGGTTAGGTCAGGGTTGAGCCACCCAGTTATCTGATAATCCATGTGTACATTAAAAATTATCTTTCTGATAGCTTTAGCAATTTCAGTATGCTTTGAAAATGCAATCTGTTGTTACTCTCTCTTGTATTAATTAAATAAATATCAGATCAGATGGCGGCGAAGCCGCAAGCCAAAACAGCAACTCACTTGGTAGTCCTCCCTTTATTATATTAGTATAAAGTACACTGTAATTTTTAAAGTGCATATTATTTCGTCATATGCAAGATTGTTTTAGTAGTGGTAATAGTTTGAATGAAAAAATATTTATGCGTGGTTCTTTGCTAGACGTAATGGTAAGGATCGCGCAGAAGTGTGCTTGCAGAAGTCACTACCTGCCAATCTTTATCACTAAAGGCCTTGTGTTGTGCAGGGCCAGGAAATAGCATGAGGTTAAAGGGGTTAAGGTAAGTCGTGGGGACGATGTTTGGTGAATCACGAATTGTGTCGCCATTGCTTCAAAATGCTCTAAAAATAAAAAGAATACCTTGCATGGGTCAAACAGGTGTGATAGCTGAATATGCCAGTAAGCCTCACGACAATGTTTTAAAAACAAAATCTGCTTGACTACTGATATAAAAACTCCTCCGCGTTAAAGTCTGGATCTTTGTTTCCATCGATAGCTTTTCTGATGAACGGCCACCTATGTACCCTGACGAATACCGTCCCCATGGTTGGCAACTTTCTTGGGACTGAATTTTTGTACAAGTAAAAAGAAGTCCAGCATCATTACATTATTACAACACATGTTAAATAGATCTTTAAATAATTTAAAGAAGCAGGGCGCGATTAAGGGCGAATTTCATTCTAACATTTTTTCGATTTGGTGCACATGTGTCGCATGGATCAGCGCTCGCCTCTAAGCATAAGGTTCCAGCTATACGAATCAGCAAGTATAAAGAATCTTTACCCGTGTATGCATGAACCATCATTAGCTCATATCTATTGAACCGCAAGTCATGATAAGGCACACTATACCTTTGTAATCAGCGCGCCATAAGCAAATATACTGGCATGCATTAACTACAATTCTAATACTTTTATAATTTGCACACCTGTACAAATCTGTCCCCCCTCATTACCCCACCAAACCCCCCCCGCCCCCCTCAAAAGGCGGCAGAAATAGCCAGAACAATGCCATACATACTTCTTAAACCCCAAACGGGTTCACGGAAGATACTCTGCGAATAACCTAAATATTAACGATTTTACAGACAAGCAAAATCATTACATTCGTAAAATGAAATAATTCTACTGGAGTAAGAAATATCCCACATTAGATAAAACTGTTGACGATTCTTCGCCATTCTTCTGTGGAGCTACCACTGTAGAAACCTAAGGTTGCATTGGGTGAGTTGGTGATCCGCAATTGCTAAAGTCTGGTGAAAATAATATGAAACTGTTTCCTTCACTTCCGACTCTTAGAAACGGTGTTAATGAAAGTTCAATGTCCACCTTGTAACAAGTAATAACTTCTGAACTGTGCCCAAGCGCGCCCATCTTGTAATTCTCACTCGAAACCCGGTTAATATGTTCATTTCCAAGTTTACCTTTTATCCCCCCCATGAAAAAAATACTACCGGGGTAAGGAAAGTAAAGGGGCAATCCAAAGTTATGGATTGTGTGGCATCACCCCCCCCCCCCCTTTTCGGAGGGAATAATCAACACACTCTCCTAGTACCGATACGCAAACACAGGAATATCACAGAATTTGATACATATCAGTTCTCCTTTTACTTATGATAACAAAGATTACCAACATACCGTTTGGTCATTTGGAGCTATTCGTGACCGTGAGAGCAGGTATCATTTCTCAGTGGATTCGTCTTCTATGAAGGTTAAAGAACAAATTTAGCTGGGTGCCCCTCTGACATGTGGACGGAATCCAGGAGGGGGTAAATTCCACACAAAATCATACTACAGGGGTTCCAAAATGAAAAATGCGTGGACTGATGCAAAAAGGCACCAAATGTTCGTCTTGTTAAAGGAATTAAAAGATTATAGTTTGTACGACTTACAACTTATGGTTATGGAGATATAACACAAAAATCGTCAAATGTCAAAGGTCATCCTGAAAGGTTAAATCTTAAATATAGCACCGATTTCTTCAAAAATGGGTTCAAATTATTCATCTTTCTTCAGAGACTATAACAAAAGCATTTTGCACCATCTAACATATTTTTAAAATTCGAAGATCAATAGAGGTCAATGGGGTTGACCTTGTTGGCATTTATCTCGATAAGCAAATACAAATGAGAGTGTCAACTACTTTTGTTGCAATCCGTGTGGACAGGTTAACAATTTGAGACCATTTTTAAAGAAATCGGGGCAATATTAAAGATTTAACCTTTGATGATGACCTTTTGACGAATTTCGTCTTATACCTCGGTAACCATACCTTGTAGATCGTACAAAACTAGAACCTTTTTAGCCTATACTGATAAATAATACTTTATTCAGTCACATATATAAATATTAAAAATAAAGAAAAGTGTAAACATCTAAACCAAGACAAATGGGGCCTATACTGACCACCAGGAGGGTAGTAATACAGTACAAGTATAAAAATTAGAATAAAAAATATACACGTAAAAATTATATACTTTTTAATAACCAAACAGCAGAGACACCAACACGACAGGCATGCTGCAAAAAGGCCTAAAATAGGGGTAGTAAACGTTCCATTCACCCCTCGCTCGTTCTGGCTTGGAAATTGGAAAAAGAAGAAGCCAAGCTTTTTGGAGAGACTGTTTTTGAGAGCTTTATATTTAACGTTGGACTTTAAGGTCGGAGAGACCGCTGACGCGTCTTATTAGTTTTTGTACTAAGACCCCTTGATCATATGTCAAGGCGACCAGGTACACTTATACCAGCGTCCGATATATCTCCAATAGGGCGGCATATATGTCGGTCTTAAGTTTGTTAGTTTCATCAACTTTGTATCAAATGGTACTGTAACAAGGAGAATACACTTTGGTTACCCTTTTACAGCAATTCCAAGCATTTTTCAATTTTGACCCCTGTATTATGAAACCCCCCACCCTCCTGGATTCCGCCCAAACTCTCTCGAGGGGCACCCCTGCTAAATTTGTTTATTAACCTTTATAGAAAACAAATCCACTGAGAAATGATACTCTGCTCTCCACGGTCACGGAATTGCCCCCAAATGACCCAACTAAACATGTCATAATGACGTCATTATGTCTCTACATGATGGAAAATGTTTAAGTGTTATTAAGAGCCAGTAAATTTGCAAAATATCTATGTTTCTTCCTATATGCAGTAGTTTCATACTTAATTACATTATGACGTCATAGTGACGTCATCATTGGTTTCTACATATTTTGATACCAATGGAAAGAATAAACTCTAAGCTATACTGTAGGTACCAAATTTATAGGAAATGGATGTTCAATAAATAAACATTCAAGGGGGTGGTACCCCCCTTCCGGTGTGCTGTTACAAAAAATGCTCAGGTAGACAAGGGTTAATAAGCAATAGTTTAAATGATGAAATGGCATGCTATTGGGACGTTTTCCATTAATTTCAGAAAAAAATCCT
>JAMKCH010007956.1:0-30466 GCA_023653785.1 Ophioderma brevispina | reverse complement strand
GGATAAATGTATTAGGTTAAACGTCATCAAATCTTTGCAGAAAGGGCGGGAGCCTATTGTAATCAGTGTAATACAGCGCCCACTTCGTCGTACTAATTTGTATTAATACATGAAAGGAAATAACACTCCCCTAAGATACTGGCGCGAATTAGGTGCCAATTGGTGTAAATTAGTGCCAATTTCTCTTCTTAGCACTCCTTCGGCCGAAAAACGACCCATTGCTATAGAACCAAATCCCGGACCAAAATTGGCATGAAAAAGCCGAAAAACGGGTCATTTGCAATACCAGAAGGCTTGAACAATGAGACCGATGTCCTGTGGCACGTCCCTGTATGGTCACTTGTGTGATTGAGTACCCCCCCCACCCCCCTGGGGTTAGATATCCGTAGGATAATGCGTTTGCGAAAACACGACGGTTGCGGGTACTGGATATCCTATCATCCTGTCTCGTAAATCTATGGTTGCGGGATCACGTGATTGAATCACGAGCCATCAGGGGACTGGAGTTTGTAGCGGCCGCGGCAAATTGATTCAAAAGGTGCAACCGAGAGATTTCACGTCATCCATATTTTTCTATGATATTAGCAGTGGGCGTAGCCAGGATTTTTGTTGACGAGGGGGCACAAATTTGTGAATGTACCGACACATCTATTGTACCGACGAACTATTTTTCCCGGCTCGCGCTAACGCTCGCCGGTTGACCCAAATTGTTTTGACGTCGCCTCCAAAATCTGAAGAGCGGGGGGGGGGGGGGGGGTATTGAACAACAATCATCACAACTCAAAAGTCGTAGATAGTCATTATGATAAATTTAAGCTTGGGGTAGTAACAAATTGGTATGAAGCTCTCTGTATTTCATGTCATGCACCACGCGCTCAAACCAACACCTTACATCCCCAGCTTATTATACAAATTGTTAACCGACTGACCGTTAGGTACCGCAAAACTTCGCGGTCGGGGGCACGTGCCCACCCCCCCTCCTCTGGCTACGCCAACTGAAATAGATTATAGACATGCAATCGATTCCCTACCTTTTATTTGGCTACAGAATAACTTAAAATGAAAACAAAAGGTGATTTCTATTGCTATATTTCAATAGAAAACATCGCGCCAACTATGGTTAGGGGCATGGAATTTATGTTCATCAACAATCAACCACATACCTTGACTGTAGAGAAGCTGTAGATCACAACAAACATGGCTGGCAGTAAACAGTGACTATTCCAGCTGTCACCCAATACTTTTTAGCAGGAGCTTGTGAAGCTGTCAATCAATACTTAATACGTGTCAATCAAACGTAAATCAGCTTTACAGTGAATCAAGTGGTCCGTGTGATAATTTGTGTGATTGAGTGTTCAAATACTTAGCACTTAATACCTTTATTTCCACCTGTGAAATACTCTTAAGGTAATCCATTTAGTCAGTAATCAGCATCATTTTGCTTGTGGAACACATTATTCTTTAGTTTAATTGCCCTGCAGTGTCATTGAGTCTATTGATCATGAGTTACCCTGACCCCTTCGCTTCTTACATTGTGATTTAAATTTTATTGGTTTTAGGCTATCAACTATTTTCTCTTTTGTGCAATAAATTAATTAGCTTTGTTTATGTCTTTTGTGAAAAATGATGTGTGTGGTCCTGCTCCAAACTACTTAAAACCGATCATAAACAAATAAATTGGCAAAGAAATGTAAGGTTATGTTCATAAGACTGTACTAACTAAGACGGAAGGAACCCTAGATTAAAATTAATGAATTGATGTGCTCTAAATGTAAGTAACAAGCAAACGAATGTTGATATTAGCGATCTGGAAAACGATATTTATAAGTTGAACGATAGTGTTGAAAATGCAAGAGAAGTGTATTTTGCCAAATATGACTCAATGATTTTTTCCTTTAAAAGATATAAACATTGTTGAAGAAACAAATATGTATTACAGTCAATTTCCAATTTCCAGTTCTCATATATGGTTCCAGAGAATTAAGGTCAGATATACAAATGGAAAAACAACACCTTTACTTGTTCAATGTAAATATAAGAAGTTTAAACAAAAATTTTGACAATTTAATGACTGTTTTAAAAATTTTTAATCATAATTTTACTATTATCGGTTTAACAGAAACTCCTCTAAAGGAAAACCTTACCAAGGTTTAAATATACCTGGCTACAATATTGAATATATCAACAGAATTGGTCGTGATTCAGGGGGGTTTGCATGTACAAAAAAAGGATGTCAATATCAAATAAGATCTGATTTATGCAAAGTCAGTCCAATAGGAATCTTGTTTCAATTGAAATAGAAACAGTGGTGGTAAGAAATATAATTGTTGGTATAATTTTACAGGGCGCAATACTGCAATACACATTTCATTTTCATTGCAGATATTGAACCAATTTTTTTCATATTATAAGTGGAGAGAAAAAGAAATCATCTTATGGGTGATTTTAAAGGTCATGGCCCGATCGCTAATAGCCCGGTCCCAGAAGCCCAGATTTTTAACCCGGAAGTGGTTCAACATTTTGGTAATCATAAGAAAGCTACTATTTTTTTCTCATTAACCCTGTGAAATCTTAGGGCCAAATATGTTTGGTTTGGAATAATGAGTGAAAATGTACCCCAATTATTGGTCGACCACTATTAATTTAACAAACAGTACTTACTCTAATGGTGCTTACGAAATCACGTTTTCTGCTCTCACAGGAAAACGCATTGAAATATCGGGCCGAAACTTACAGGGGGGTTTTTGGGTGGAGGCCAATCTATCAGATGAAAACTTCATATCCCCTTAAATCGGCCATCCCCCTTTAATATAGATTTGTTAAAAGAGGAGAGTACAGACCTACCATGATTTTTAGCTTTTAATTTATTCAAATTTCTTGATACCAATCATTTTGAAACCTACACGAATTACTGAATCCTCAGCAACGTTAATAGATAATATATTGACCAATTCTGAGAGCTCAATTAATACTGCTATATTATAAGTTACAAATATCACTGATCATTTACCGACAGTTTGGAGATCGATATTAAGATGGAAAAACGAAGACAGTTTCTATTAAAAAGAAACAGTATACTTATAAAGATACCATGATAATGAAAACATTGAGAAGTTGAAAAAGGAACTGTCCAAAGTTAATTCGGATAATTTTTTTATTTTTTAAGTCCTACGGTCAAAATCCTCATTCCGTTCCTAATCTTGGCAAGTAAGGTTTGAACGATTGATTTGACTCAAAAGACATTTAGAAGGTTTTTAGCCCTCATGTCCCCTCTGGAAAATGCCGGCAATTTCCACAAGAGGGGGTAAAGTTTCTACAGGAGTGTAAACTTTTACAAATAATGGTCCCAAAATAATGTACTAGTTAGCTCTATTGGTCGTGTGTGTGGTAACAAGGAGTAATAAAGATATGGTGACCTTCTGTAAAATGCTCGTTTATGGAGATATACAACAAAATAGGCTAAAAGGTAAAATTATTCAGCAACGGTCAAGAGTCTTCTACTTGTTTTGATTTTTTAGTTTAAAAGTATCTTTAAAAAATCTATTAAAATTACATTGATTAAAGTATGTTGGGTATATATTTGCCAATGCATATTCTCGTGGTTACAGGGGAGCGGGGGCACTTTCCACACACACTTTAAGATAGGGACAAACTTCAGATGCTACAAGTGTTAGGTATACCCTAATAATTTCATTCATGTAATTTTAGCCAATTTTTTAAGATACTTTTAACTCAATCAAACAGTATAAGACTCTGACCTTGCTGAATAAACATGACCTTAATCACTTTGCCATGTATATCTCCAAAACGAATGCATTTTACAGACAGGGGTCACCTATATACTTTTTTACTCCCGTGTTGACAACACGAACATTTGAGCTATACTAACTTTATTGTGGACTCTTATTTAAAATTACCCCTGTAGAAACTTTACCCCCCTTCCTGTGGGGAAATTTGCCGGACATTTCCGGAGGGACCATGTGTGCTTTTAAAAAACCTTCTAAAATGGCATTGAAGTCAAACAATCGTCAAACCTTACTTGCCCAAAGATAGTCACGGAATTGAGGGGTTTGACTTCCTTTAACTCTAAGTCCTTAGGTGTGGCAATGATGAAATTGTGATTACAAAAGCTTCGTTGACAAGCTTTACCACATTGGACGATGAGTGTGTGCCGTTAAAAAGGTGTTGTAAGTTTTGTCGTGTAAATTAAAAGGAAAGTTCCACAGTCACCGTGGATTTCTAAAGATTTTGAAAAAGTATAATAATAAAAACAAAAACTGTATAAAGAATATTTACGGATGCCGAATGAAAAAACAAGATCAAAAAGTTAAAACGTTACCGAAACAAACTTCAACCTGATTCGAACGTGTAAGCGGGAGTACTTCAAGAAAAGGTTTAAAGAAACACGAAATAATATAAAAACAGACTTGGGAAATTATTAATATGATTGTTGGTCGTGCAAAAAGTCGGGGACATCAAAGTAAATGAATCGGCAGATGGTGTTCCTATTATCGATCCTCAAAATTATATCAAATGCTTTTAACAATTTTTTTGTTGGGATCGGACCAAAATTAGCTTCAAAGATAAAACATCGGGCAAAAAAATTATGAGACTATCTAGACGAAAAACCTTTACAAAAGTGTATTTTTTGAAAACCAATTGTCATGACGAGGTTATAACGAGCATTATAAGTTTAATCCCAAATAAGAGTCCTGGTCATGAGATATAAGAAACTATATTGTAAAGGGGTGCAAAGAATGCACGCCTGTGACGAATATAGTCAATTTGTTCATTTTGACGGAGTTGTTCCAGACAATTGAAATAGCAAAAGTGGTTCCAATTATATAAAAAGATGACAAAGAAGTATTTTCCAATTATCGACCTGTTCCTGTTCTTCCCTGTTTTCTCAAATTCTTCGAAAGATAGGGTGACCAGATGTCGGATTATATTGAGTTAAAAACAAAATATGAGATAAACAATTTGGATTTAGATCCAAACATTCAACATATTATGGCAATCATTGAATTAGTTGATAAGATAAGTAAGCTTTTTAGTTAGAAAGAAATAAATACGGTTGGGAATATTTCTTAGATTTGGTCAAGCGTTTGACACTATAACCATGAAATAATTAGCATATAAACTAGAATATTATGGTTTTCGAGGTATGACTGGATGGTTTTAAAAGCTACTTGGATAATAGGAACACAATTGTACGATATCAATTAATTGTGATTAGTTTATCCAAATATAAATGCGGGGGGGTACCACAAGCTCAAATTTGGGTATGTGTTGTTCATTCTATATGAAATGATATTGTAAATGCCGTTCATTGTTGGAAGTATGTTTATTTGCGGATGTACTACCTTACTGTACTCCCAGATATAGCCACAAAAAATTGATGTAATAAATATGAATTACAAGAGATTAGTAACTGGTTCAGGGCAAATAAATATCGTCAATGCGAGGCACAACCAATTATATGTTGTTTGGGATCGCCTTATATAACTTCTAAATATTCCAGACAGAAACTGAAAGGCAATGATTGGCAAGACAAAACTAGAGTAATGCTACAAAATATTTTAATGTTGTAATTGATAACGTGGATTGGAGGAAGAGGAGTGCACGAGACAAAATTTTGGGTTATCACGATGAAACATCTAGTGGAAAAATCACATCGATCAAATTAAAAAAATATTTCTAGAAACGTTGGTTTACTCTCCAAACTTAAACCACTTTGTACCGGACAGGTATTATATCTTTATTATGTACGGCTATGTTATTACTTACATAAATTATGGTCTTTAATATGGGGTAGTTCTACTAAAATCTATTTAGATAAAATATTTAAGTTTGAAAAATGGTGCTGTAAGGACGATTTCAAATAGTCATTATAGGTGCCATTCTGGGCCATTATTTCAAAATTCAATTTGTTAAACGTCTTTGATACATATAAGCTGGAACTGGGCAGTGTTTATGTACCAAACACTATACTTCGCCACTTACCAAAGCCTTTGAGACGTACTTTGTAACAAAACATGCCACAATACATAAATACCATACAAGGAAATACCCACCCAATATAGTTTAATATAATAAGAAAATGTTTTCCGCTCGCGCTGTGAGAAATTCTAGACCAGAATTATGGAATTCTTTGGACATGATATCAGCGTGGAAAATATCAAGTGTTTCGAAGTCTTTCAAATCTGCCTTATAGCTGAATAATGAATGAGTTTTGCTGGGCATGTCTTCTTGTTTGTTGTATGTGTATGCGATTGTCTTTGTTTGGTTTGTAGGAAACTTAGGTTTATGGGGATGATCCCCTCTGGCCTTATTGGCCTATCGATCATCTCCTATCATTGTCTTTGGTGTCTTTGTAAGATTATGTGTGATTATTGAAATAAAGTTGATTGATTTGATTGATTGAATTGATTGAGTAGAGAAGATGTTAGATCACAACATGGCTGGCTAGAGAACAGTGACTATTCACAGCTGTCACCCAGAGACTTTAGCAGGAGCTTGTACACTGCAATCAGCCAATCAAAATTGGGCGTAGCTGCTTTTTTATTTTCCTAATGTCTTCTGTGTCCGCCTGCTTGTCCCCCTTGTCTTGACTTTAAAGAGTCCAGAGCTCATGAAAGTTAAGAATGCACTCATGCGTAAAGTTTAAATTCAAAAGGTTCAAAACCGCTCGCGAACTGACGAGCTTAAAGTTTCACTTAAACACGAACCTAGCAAATAATAGGCTAAACACTAAACTCTGCAGAACATCTAATCTATTGACAATGTCCAATATGAAGCTACAGTAGCAACATTTGTAACCGATGACGGCGTATGTACAAAGACTTTATATCAACATACAAGTGCTGAGTTCAGTAATCCTCACAAGTCGTCAAGACGTGATGGGGTTGCGAGGAACCGTGCCGAACGTCTGGGCGCTGGGCGTAGATGCGGTATCGCTTGCTGAACCACTTTGTCGGTGCTAGCTGAAGCTGATGCTCACTCTGCTTGCGCTGCTGGGAGTCGTGTAATCCTCGGTGCGGCTGTGTGTGCGATGTACCGGAGGAACGTGGTAGGGGTTTCCTGTTCTGAAGTGGGCGGTGAGGCTGGTGTGGTCAATTCCAGCGGAATTTGTGGAGGTCCTGGGGGTTGGGGCTCATTTATGGTGGTTCATCCTCGTCTTCCATATGTGAAGCATGTCGACTCAGGTAGGGAAGTAAGGGAAATTTCCGGTATGAGGCACTTTGAAACACTCACCTTTCTTAATGGCGGTTAAGAAGCATTTCTCAATGGGAGCCTATGACTTCTTGAACATTGCCAGGGGCCATCGACAAGATGTAACCAAAGGGGAGGAATAGGAAATGGATCAGGGAAGGGTGGTGATGGGAGGGGGAATTTGGTGGGGTGTTGTAAGTGATGTGGGGTAGTATGATGCTGTGCATGGGTGGAAGGTAGGGGATGGTTGGATTGGATAGTGGAGAGGATAATGATTTCTGGCATGGGATTTATCACGGTCGTATGAAGGTAAACAAGATCACCCACCTCATTGTGTGGGACACTGTGGGCTGATGGAGGGTAGCTTTCGCCTTTTTTAACTGTGTTGGTGGTTTAACCTAGCGACTGTAAATGGGACTGAATGTAGCTGTTTGGTCACTGACTTGGAATTTTGACATTGTTGAACTGATCACGTTGGTAGAACATCTCTCTGGCAAGAGGCCACGACTTCTGACACGTTCATTTAGGTTGCGACTGCGACAGAAAGGTGAGGGCGCTTATAGACCCTGATGGATCTAGGCGAACCAATTCATTTCAAGTTCACGAACAGCTTTCTCGGCGACTGGATTTCTTGTTTGAATATTCTTGATACGGCACTTCAATGCTTAAGTGAGCTGCTTCAGAAGGCTCTCAGCTGAGAGACGGACAAAACCCGGGTGCTGCAACGCGGTCCTGATAAGAGCTGTAGGACATCCGAGTGCGCAATTCATGCAAAAGGCGAATCAAAGCATCACGGAGCGTTTCATGTCGTTCATTCTCTATGAACACGAGGTGGTGAAGGATGTGGACGTCTTGCGGAGAACAAGAATGTACTGTCTACTGCGTCGTAGTAGTACATCAGCGGCAAAGAAACACCAACGGTTTTTCAGGAGGTCCACTTGTTGCTGTTCAAGAGTGGTTGGGTACATTGCTGGGGTGCCAATGATGGCATGCAGATTTCACTTGATCATTGCCTATTAGATCAAGGGCGTAGAAGTGGCGCCGGGTACCAAGCGGAGTTGGTTGACGTGTTTGGATGCTGAAGCTGGATATGAAGGGCGGTTAATATCCGCTGATTATCTGGCGTGGAACGGATGATGCAGTCACATGACGATGTCGCTGGTTGTTCACGCCGGGTAACTAATAGACCATCCCTAGCAACAGATGCAACTCGAAGGTATCGTTAACTCTGACATTGTTAGCCTCCTTGGATGGACGTGTACCCTGAGTCAAGTGGGCTGGCACCGACGTAAGTCCGGGCAATACCTGCTGGATATCCAACCAAGCAGCCTTACTTGTGGAGGCGGGCATGGCCTGACAGGATTCTGGGTGTTATGCGCAGCACTGTTGCCTCTTCATCCCGTTGAATAAGGTGGCAGATTGACATGGGGCCTCAACAGTCTTGGGGTCGTTACACGTGCAAGTCAGAGGGTACGTTAGAAGAACCGGGCAAGATGGCGGACAGAGGCCTGGAACCGACTAACTGTAGATAGGTGGCAACTCGTGGACTTGCAGAAAACCCCCACGACAGAGCTTTTCATAGGCCTTGAAACACATGGTTTACTATCAGTAAGGAATTCCATTCTTTGTGACGCGACGGGATGATATAATGGACCAAAGTGTTTTGGTAATTGCAGCAATGGAGAGAGCTTCAATTTCACATGGTAGCCATGTGGGTTGACGACCTCGGAGTTAGCACTAAAGAAACCGGCGAGAAGGGGTTTATTGTTGCGGGTCACATAAAGGGTTGCACCTATGCTGTACTCTGACGGAATCCATCAGTTACAACCATATTTGGTCGTCAGGCGAGGTAGGGTATGGTGCGGCATGATTCAAGAGCTTTCTGGCCGTGCTGAAGGCACGTGAAAGGTCCTCCGTCCACTGTATCTTATCCTTGGATGTATCCAGCGTTGCTGTATACTCGTGCAGGACTTTGATGCACCGATATGAACGAAGGCCACAGACATTGTGAGGGAGGGCACACGTACTGAGGGTTGCACTTTGTGACAGCTGGCTCTGAGGGTACCGCTGGACCAGGTCCATCCCAGGATCGTTGTGCTCTTTGGACACACAACAGTCCTGCTTCTGAAAGCGAAGATTGCCTCAGCGAGTAGCCTGGGAGTACTGATCGCCAATTCTTGAGTAGTTCTTCACAGTGTCCCTCCTCCACAAAAAGGTCTCGGCAAGCTTGGCGGACACGCCTTCTCAAGAAGATCACCTAGTATGTGGCACATTAACTCTTCAGGGCAAGCCTCGACCCAGGCATCTCCATTGCTGATCGAGTGTAGACCCTGATGCCACGAAATGGTGTGCTAGACCGCAATACTTCATAGAGCTGCGAGATAGAGGGATCTGGTGAAATGCACTTGGATCCGTAGCTATTAAGAAACTTCATCTTGCTATTTTTCGTAGCGTTGATCTACATCTGGCATGAGTGAAGGCTGGGGTTTGCTTGCGCCCACTTCGCCAAAAAGGCGTTAACAACGGCTGACAGTCACCACTGGGCTTCTTAATCAAAATGAGGATTGAGGTACGCCACGTTTTGATCCCACATCTTCGGACGTGCAAACACTCCTTTATTTTCGCTCATCGAACTTACCTTTGCAGCATTTGAAAGCTTGTCATGGGCGTACTGGGGTATGGCTCCCTTTGCGTTGTGGAGGTTGTACCGTAGCCCATAAATTAACAACGCCTTGGAAGTTGCCAGCCTGATCCATTTAGCCTGGAAACGATGGTTGAAGACTCCTCATACCTTCTTGAAGGTTGTGATCTTACTGATCTGCCGGTTTTAGGATCTTACTGGATCGACAGACCGGATGAAGAAAAATGGTGGTACTGGGGTACTGCTGGTTGATAGTAGATGTGCAGTTGTACTGTTGCTTTGTCGTACAAGTACAGCTCGCCTGTTTCCGGAATGTACACGGAGCGTATTTGACCAAAACGATTTTGGCGTTTCAAAGTTAGAGGGTCGTTGGTGAGATGAGGATGCGTATTTTCCCGCCAACACTTTGCAGAATGCTGGACTAGGCCACATTTGGGTAGAGTCCAAGATGTGTTGATATGGGTGGTCATCCGTGGTTCCAAGGCAAAATGTATCGGCAACCTGGATATTTCTTGTGGGAGTTCGACCTCAATGAAGTCTCCTGGCCAAGGGTTGTGGTCTTTGCCGGAGCACGTAATATGTGAGCACGACGTGTATTGTTGGACAGTTTGGAGGAAGTAGGCTGGGATCCATACCCTATTGGTGCCATCACCGAGTATTATCTGTTGCTTAGCAGGTCTTATTGTGACATCGTTTACTTCCTGACTGGGATGCCGCTAACCCATCACATCCAGATTCTTGATCACCCAACTTCGAAGTGGAAATCCGTCCATCAGGGTAATGTCACGTGGTTTCCGGTTTTCGTCAATGTTACGGCAGAGCAATAGTGTAATCCGAATAGAGGTTGGGATGGTTGTGGTTGGTGGTTGGGGCGGTGGTGGGGGGTGGTTTGATGTAGGGGAATGGTTTTACAACCTAGGACGGGGGGAGATGGGTTTGGTGTGGAGCAGGAATTGATAGAGAAGGTGGGGAAGAGGTATGTTAGTGTGTGCAGAAGGGAGGTGTTGGGTATGATGGGGTCAGGGGGTGTTTAGGATCGGGGGCAGGCTCCTACGACAGCTTGGGGGGGAGGATCCATCTGCCTTGTGAGGCAGATTGCGATGTAGGACGAATATGCGCGTTGATGGATCTCGCCTTACTTTCCGAATGAGGTTTCCTCTGCCCCACTATCATGGTTTAGCCTTACTGTGTGGTGAACTGTGGAAAGACGTTGAGAATGGTGACTGGCGTACCGACACGGTTAGCATAACTAGGCTGGGGATCAGGCTACGTCACCCTGGTTAACATAGGCAACATGTATTGTGTCCGAGATTTTCGCTTTTTTCATCAATATCGTCGTTCAAAGATGTTAGCAACCTGCCGAGCACGAAGAATGGAACTTGTTTTTTTCTGTCTTTCTCTGGGAGGTAGGTACATTCGCTCAAGAAATGTTTGGATCCTGTCTACCAACCTTCTGACATATGGGGCACGACTTAGAAGAGCGTGGTTTTGTCGAAGGCCTACTATTTCTAGGTCGACCACTGGAAGGGCTTCTGTATGACTGTGACCGTGGAAATGTGGTTCGCATGGAGCTGGCATTCTCTGTGGACTGTAATTCATCGAGCAAGCTGTCTAGTGCCTGGGAGATTTCTTGTTGCATAGAAGCTAAGTACGCGAGCGATATCTCATCCCATATCGTTTGTTTTACCAGTTTTGGGAGAGTTCCGTGTGAATCATCGGAGCCGATGTAGAACTATGAGTTCCCATTGTTGGGTTAGCTCTTCATCATCCTCGACATCATCCCCTGGTGAGAAATTCCCACCATCTTTGGCATGTAAGTTGTCCTCTACAAACGCAAGGAGCCTCTGGTATAAATCCTCTCGGCGTTCATCTGGTTCAAGATGGATCTGCTGAAATCAATGAAATTGACCCACCTGACTCCTGAAATCCATACTGGATGCGAATGAAGCTGCCAATATCGCAGAGGGATTTGGAATTTTTTGACCAGGGTTTTACGGCGAAACCGGGCAGTTAGTTAGCAATTTGCCCTAGCATAAGGTCCAGAGTAGCACCCTTTGTTGGGGTCTTGGGACTGGCTTCTGGTACGTTTTCGCCGTCATCCGTCCTGTTCCGAAGGGGAGATGTCCCTTTGTCCTTCTGTCCCCACGTTTGACCGTCAACAAGGTAAGGAGAGAAGTTTGCGTCTAGATAAAGTGTATATTAAGTTTTGTTTCCAATTCTCAAAAGAATTGACAGTTTCATGTTTTGTGAGACTCCACTGCTTCGGAGCACGGTTGGATGCCATGATTCTTGATAAATGAGTGAACAATGTAAAGAGCTCTTAACAAGCTGGGGGTTAGGTTATGACAGCTCTATTTATAGTGCTGATTGTCCTCATGAGGTTGAGAAGTGACAAACAAGGCCTTATTATATTTTGTAGTAGACCCATGTTATTAAGCTTATTAACATAATGAAGCTTAAAAGTCAGGTAGATGAACAAATTTGTGGAAGTGGAAGTTGAGGCTGCAAAGTAGACTAGAGATGAGGTAGGTTCTTAATCCAGTGCTGCCACCACGCCACTATGGTTAGGGGATGGATTTATGTCATCAACAATCAACCACATACCTTGACTGTAGAGAAGCTGTATATCACAACATGCTGCTATACAGGACTATCACAGCTGTCACCCAGATACTTTAGCAGGAGCTTGTCCACTGCCATCAGGCCAATCACAATTGGCGTAGGCTGATTTCGTATTTTCTCCTTACGGAAATGAGAAATTTCGCAATTATTGTACCAAAGAACCAGTTCTAAGCTTATCCTTTCAGATGGGGATATTATTGATATAAAGCTTTACACCAGTGCCAAAATCAGAATTTTCACATTTTTCGGGTCACCTGTTTATTGAAATCTCTCGTTTCACCTTTAACCGGCCCAATTTATGACCGTGAAAGCGTAGCGAGCAGAGAATTTACCGGGTGATGTCCAGGGGCCCGTCCCGCTTTAGGGTCCCTGGTGGGGGTTAAAGGACACGATAGATCTGTCCGAAATTTTTCATTGAAACTCGGTATGAACAAACTTCCATCGATGGTAACCAACAATCCAAAATAAAAAAAGGGGGAACCGACCTCGTTTTTCATATAATTTTAAAAAAGAAAAAAATAACCTATTTTTTGCCATTTTTATTAAAAATTAGTACACAAACCTATAGAAATTTGATCTTTACGACATACATTTTTAATTATAAAAAAAATCTGCTCGAAATTTTTGATGGAATTTTGATACCAGTTTGCGCACTCCTAGAAGCTTTCGATTGAGAAAGAAAAAAGATGGGGTCACCGGACTACTTTTCTAAATAATGTAACAAATAGCACGTTTTTTAGTGTTCAATTTTGCGAAACTGGCTCTGCGATTTAGAGGCGTCACACGCAACATAGGTTACGCGATGTCAACGCTTCTAATATCGCGCGATGATTCGTGTCGATCACGCATTTCATAAGTAAGACCATGCAGTACTCGCATAATAATAGTTGATAATGAGAAGACATTCTGAAAATCTGAGAAAAATTGGGAGCATTGAACAAAATGCACGTAAAACAAGAAAGTATGCCGCACACTGCACCGTTAAAAACACTGTAAAGTTATGGAACTCTCGGAGTATTTTATACAGGCAATTCTGCCAACACAATCCTATAAAATTGTCATTTACTGTAAAATGTGCCGTGTAATTTCGAGAGCAAGAATGTAACTCTCTCAATTCCAAACTAGAATATTAGTAGATTCAATTTTATGTCTTTTCATTGTTTATTCCCGTATTATTAGTCTCTGAAACCTTACCGTTAACTTTTAAGTCTTTGGAATTTAGTGAGGGAAGGGGAGGACAGTTGGAGGTATAGCGCTGAGGGGGAAGGGGTAACTTCCTCAGGTAGGGATTTGCGGCGCCGAATTCCGAACTTGGGGACATGCGACCTCATTTCATTATTTTCTATTTTTGGTCAATTTGAAGGGGTGGTTATGACACACGAGCAGGCCTAATTCGAATAAAACAATGCATAAAACACTAAAAAAATATTGGCAATTCTATTCCTACAATTCCCAAAATCCTGTTTTTTTTTCAAAAACTAAAAAACAAGTACCTTTTGGCAAACCTATACGTTCGCAAGCCTCATGGGGAAATATAAAACCTCATTCACCATTATTCATCCAGGGTCCTATAGTTTTGGGTGATATTTTCCTGAGAGAGCTTGAGAGGATGTTAAAGTTTCTTGGCATTGTTAGGTTGAATGTCACGTAGCCATCGCACGCTTCCATAGTTTTAGTTGCGCATATAGACCCATGCACAGCGCAGCTGCTGATTTTACGCGCGAGTCCCATTTTGTTGAAAATCCAACTTGGAACAGCGCCAGATCTAGTGAGCGGAGGGAGCTACGCCTGTGCCTACGCCTCCTTAAGGGGCGAAGGCCACTAAAATTGCGTTTTTTTTAGTGTTTTAAGGGTTGAAAGGGATCACGTTCGCCGCTCGCAGCTGCTCTGCTGGCGTGCATTGGTTGGAAGCTTCTGGGAGGATATAATAATAATAATAAAATGCATTTATATGGCGATCTACAAAAACATCATCCTTCAACAAAATACTTAAAATACGAAACTAATATTCAACATGACATACAGTATAATAAGAAAAATCCAAAGATAAAAAATGAAAGCATCATGAAAGAATATGTTTTCAGAAGCCGCTTAAGGCCACTGGTGGAAGGTGCCTCTGCTAATCTTAACGAGAAGCTTGTCCCAGAGCCTACTCAGCCTCAGATGTTGAATGATCTGTCACCAAATGTAAGTTGGTACGAGTATAACAAGCCAAGTCATTAGAAGACTGCTGTAGCTTTGTCTTGCACCATCAGAATTACTCTCGAACACATTTAAACAAATTTAGACCATCAGTAGAGTCTAAATGTTGTCCTATTGCGGGACAACATTCCTGCAGTAATCTGGAAGAATCTATTCCATGATCAACTGTTAGAATTTTGTAAAACCACTACTGGAAAACAACCCAGCTCCCTTGTCAGGGCTAGAATTCGGCGAGAATCCGAGAATCGATTCTCGCAAAGATTCTCGTAAACTGATTTGCGTGAATCAATGTTAATTCTCGTAAAGTTTAGAACTTAACACATTAGCGAGTTAGATGATTCACGCAAAATTGTTTGGGGAATCAAGACATGCAATTTAGCATTAGTCATTGCCAGGTTTGTCAAAGCCCTTGATGAAGAAATTGGGATATTTCGGCGGCCCCAGCAAAACGGGACATTATTAATCTTGGTGGGCACAGGGACTGGTTGCTCTGCGACATCGAACAAGGAATTGTGACAGCTCGTTTACAAGTTATTGGAAAGAGAGTGGCGTGTACAGACCTCCTTCGGCAAGTGGATATCCTCAAGCAGGACCCAGGCGGTGGCGGCCAAGCTTCATCATAGCGCAAAACTGTTCCGAACGAGTCATTGATGGGCGAGCCTGAAACGTGAAGTCAATGTCGCGTTAAACAGTGTTTGCCAAACCGCGATTTGGTACAGCCCAATTGGGCGGGACTTTCGCTACTCGCCCCGCGACACGGCAAAGGCCCACCTCGAATGCGCGACTTTGGCTTTACTTTTCACTTCTATGTCCGCGAATCTCTTATCCTCGAGACTTTGTAAGAAGGTATTGCTTAATTTATTATACAAGTTTACAACACATTTTACTATTTACGGTTTCTCCCGAAACTTGTTTAATTTTGACGATGGAGGCTGCCTCGTTGACATCGAGAATTACGCTTTGAGGAATGCATCGACATTGTCGAAGCGGGAGGTGGTGGTCCTCACTTTCCATTCTGACCTAAGTTGATCGTCTCAGACCTGACATCTCTCTCGACTGTGCCGAGTGGATTCTATTTATCGAGGTTCTTAAATTCCATCAAAATTGTGGTTGGTATTGTCTACAAAAGGCCAGATTATGTAATTTATTCTGTTTATTGCTCATGGGTGGGAAATACCATAAACAAAATTCTAGTGATACGAATCCATGTAGCTAAGGGCGACTTCAATATTGACCTTCTGTCAATAGATAATGACTCACAAATTAATGAATTCATCAAGCTCTATTCTTATGATTTGATTCCAAACTATTGATCGCCAACTCGAATTAAACATACAGAATCTGGACGTACTAGTGTTTCCCTAATTTGGATAATATATTTACATGATATCGATCCCAAATAACCTCATGGTTTCATGATTACGATCTTTCCGATCACTTTCCCATCTCCTCACCCAAAACAAAAATAATAGGCCTACTCAACTCATACCCATGACAAGAAAATCGCGCCAGCTTCAAGCCTAATTAATATAAAAGGCCTAAACAATGCGTTATCCCTCGTTGATTGGGAAACAGGTGACCACCAGGAAGACGCAGGACCAAGCTACAATAAAATTCATTCCAAATTGTCGGAATCTGAAAACATACACTGTCCAATTAAAGATAACCCCATCTCTAAGCGCAACTCCCCTAAAAAAACCATGAGTAAATAAAGGACTAAGTAAATCACTTCAAAAATAAAGAGAAAAAATTATATAAAAAACATACATTGCCAAACCAAATGATGAAAATAAATTAAAATACACCAAATACCGCAATCACTTAAATTACTTATTGCGGTCTGCAGTAAATAATAAGACAAAACAGTAAAAATTGGAAAATAATAAAGCCGAATTACCAGAGAAGTATGGAAAACTTTAAACAATTTAGTGGGCCGAAATAGGAAAAGTCAAATTTCCCGATTTTTTCATTAATAGTGGAAGGTGAAAGGGATTAATGATAAGCAGCAATTGCGAAAACTTCACTAACAAAAAAAAAAAAACAATCTTTTTGCAACATCGGAATCGCTCTTGCTAATAAGATCCCTGAAACAAATGCTGATTTCAAAACCCTTTCACACCCTACAACACACTTCTGAGGAGCCTGTTCCTATACCCAACCTCTCCGAGGAACTTCTAAAATTAACATCCGAATTAAAAACAGCAATACCAGGCATCAGAGCATCGCCATAACTCTTTTGAAAACAAATAATCTCATCCATTGCTGGTGCGCTTTCTCCCACATTTAATTCTTCCCTTGTTCGGGACAGTTCCAGCTTACTAAAGCAGGCGAATGTAATACCTATCTTTAAAGCAGGCGACAAACATGATTTTTCAAATTATAGGCCTATATCAATACTCCCGTGATATCTAAACTCCTTGAAAAGTTGTTTACATTCGTATTTTACTTTCATTGACTAAAACATTTTAATAGTACGTACACCTCGTCAGTTTGGATTTAGGCCCAAACGGTCTACATACATGGCCATAAATGAACTCTATTGTAAAATTGTGAAAAAAAATTTTGATAAGAAATCCACACAATTGGCTCTCTTAGATCTCAGCAAGGCATTTGACACCATAAATTCATGACATCCTCCTTTAAAGCTAAATAAACTATGGTGTCAGGGGCGTTGCTAATGATTGGACCAGGAATTACCTAACTAATAGAAAACCGAGTGTTTTTGATATGGTACCTGTTCTGACCAGCTTCCAACACTTGCGGAGTTCCTCAAGGCCTATTTTAGGCCACTTTTATTTCTTTTATATATAAACGACCTCCACTATGTTCTACATACCTCATTTTATTTGTTCGCTGTGATACAAAATATAACTTTTTTCCCACACTGATCCTAATGTACTTGAACAAATAATAATAATGAACTTCAAACTATTTCTAAATGGGCAAAACTAAACAAATTAGCATTGAATGTTAAAAAAAAACTAAACTATATTGATTTTTAAAAAATAAAACACAGTAAGAAACCGGACATTAAAGTGGACAAAAAATTAGCAACACCTCTATCCAAAAAGTTCAAAACTACTAAATCCGTGGTATTCTTATTGACCATAACCTGTGGCATGAATCTCATACCAAACACATTTCCAAAATTATCTCAAATATAATGGAATTATTCGTAAAGTTAGACCGTACTCCCACAAAAATCTTCTTGTCACCCTTTATAATGTCTTATTTTACCGTACATTTCATATGGTTGCTATGGCTTGGGCTGACGATAAAAACAGTGGTGTTAGATCACTTTTTATGCTCCAGAAACGAGCTATCAGAACGTGCACACAACTCCCTGGTTGGCCCATACTGATCCCCTTTTCATTCTCTTAAAACCTGGAAATCCAACTGCTACTTTTAAATGTTCACAAATTCAACCATATTAAATTTACTTCCAAACGATCTTATGATGAAGATTTTCTTAACTTTCACTCTCACAACACCATATCAAACCAGGAATGCTGATACTTGCGTCATATTAAAAAAATTTTCAAACACTGTCCTAGCAAATAATACACTTAAAATCCAATGTCCCTTGTTTGATCTAAATTGCCATCCCCATTAAAAACCTCCCCCTCACTCAACTCGTTCAAAACAAACATGAAAATAATAATCTTTTCAGTTCATACAGTGCTGTCGTCAAATCTTAATTCTTTGGTTTTCCTTCTTTCTTTCTACGGTTCACTTCATTCCTTTATCTAATAGTCGTTCTTTCGTACTGCTGTTCGTGTAAGGTGTTGTGTTCGTGCTTGTTTGTGTTGCTTAAATTCATAACATGTGAAAACTTACAAGATGTCATGCACCCCACGCCCTGGTTTAGAAGTGACCTCGTTCACCACGGGTGCAGCAGTGATGACATTATTATATTGACCATTATATATAATATGACAGTACTATATTTCCGATGCAGTATCATCTTAATTATTTGAATCTCCATTCATATTGAAGTATCATCAGGTGAGAAAACCATTAGCAAATATCACAGTTCTCTTCTCATGTAATACATTTTTTATTAATTATTTTTAAAATGGATTTGGCTGTATTCGTGAGACAAAAATTAAATATGATTGATTGATTGGTAGCACAAAATGAGAATATTGTGGTTTGGCTTAGAGTGGCTACACATTACAATAAAACATAGAAAACAAAAGTGAGATTCAATCAAGAAGTTACGCGTGGGATACCGCCCGTGGGGTAAGTGTGGCCAGCCGTCTATTAGGGCCTTGGGCAGCCAGCTAAAAATGGGCGTTCACTACCTAAGAAGGGTACAAATTCTAGCAATACTTTTTGAAAAGCTACATGTCTCAGTGTATGAAATGCCATGATAGATAATTCTAATGAGGCTTAGTCTCAGAATTCAGTCGTTTTTTGAAGAGTGTGAAAATCCTCTATTGAAATGAATAAACACACAATATGGATAACTATACACGGGATTTGATCAATTGAATGACTTATACTGGCCTCTGGAAACTCAAACGCTCACTTTAAGATTTAATGGAATATGCTTTATGAAAACCATCCCCAAATTTTATTTCTTCTGGTTCCTTTTGAAAATGTCAGTTTAAGCATTTATTTTTTTTTTTTTTTTTTTAAATAAATATATTTGTATCTTGAAAGAAAAATATAATTGCTCTAAACGGGATTTTATTTGAAGAATCACAATACCCATTTTGGACAAGATTTTTCTTTTTTGTTTTCCAATGAACGCTGTTAGCCCCCACCTGGGTGTAAATTGTAATCACATTTTCATTGAAGTAAGTAAAGAAACTATCATAATCAAGCCATTTCGCGCCACAGAGCATTATTTGGTTCCACTCACTTAACACCAACAAAATGCCTCCAAGCTCCACTCCAAAAAAATATGAATTTTTTTATTTTGTTGTCTTAATTTTAAATTTTGGATACTCTCTATTTCAAAAAATCTGAAAAATAACAGCCAAGTGTCATTTGCTTTAAAACCTCCCCGAAGGACATTGACCGTACTAGGTACATCTGGGATGGCTCTAATTTCAGAAAATCTAAAAATAATTTAAAAAATTAACTGACAGAAGGATATTTTTTGGGATGGGATACAAATTCTCAAAATTTGCACTTGGTCGATTGTAGAACACCTACCAGAACGTTTCAAAGGTTTTTTCGGGAACAAGTAGTAAAGTACAACGAAAACTGCACAAAACCTTGTTTTGAACTTGCCTGCTATCTACTATGGCCTATAGGGAAACCATACCTTGAGTTTCAAGAATACTAAATCATCGTCTTCTGATTACATAAAGACGGCCGGCGTATTCGGTATTCACTTCAGATGCGATCTAATAAAATGGTAAGCAGTCAATATGCTGCCCAAAAAAGTGTGTCAATAACTAAAGCTCAATCGAAGTCCTCTATGAACATCACAACTTGTGCATAAAATTCGAATCCGGAATTTTTGTTTATACACGGTATTCTATATGGCATGTTATACTGTAATAAAATGTTTACAGCATGAAAACGACACCAAGCCGATTCATCTCTAAACTTTGGAATTAAGCATTTAGGTGACTTCTTTGACTATTCTGAATTATTACACACAAAGAAAGAAATATATTTGAAAAAATCTCCAAGTCAGCCTACTCCATAAGATTCTTGAAATTACCAAGGACATCCGCCTGACGAGCTTATCCGAGGATTGCTGGCAAACAGGAGGTTCTTTGTTCATCTAGGAGAGAGAGAGCCGATGGCGTAGGCTCTCAAGAATGGTCTCCACAAGGGAGTGTGCTTGAACCTCTCCTGTTCAACATCATACCAACGACAACTAGAAGTGCAGGAACATGTCGTTTTATTTATGCAGACGATCTTTAATTAGCGAACAAGATGCCGACTTCAAAGTTGTTTTGAAGAGGGACTCTCCACAGCTTTGGATGAACTCATTCATTATGAGGAAAACCACTAACGTGCAAATCCATCTAGCACAGGTGTGGCTCCCTCTTTAAATTTTGTTTTTTTTTTTTTAAACGCAACCGTGAATGTGAAGCAAAGTCAGCTTTAAAGTTTGCCCGGTCTGGAACACCCCTGGGAGAATGTGATACCCTGTCGACTAGGAGTTTACCTTGGACCACACTCTCTTTGATGAGGACACACGAGAGAAAACGAAGAGTAAAAGTATGTTCACGAATAATAACATCTTGAACAAACTCACTGGCACAAGATGGGGTGCTCGCCCACATACCCTAAGATCGACGGCACTTGCCCGTGCTACTCAGTGCAGAGATGTGTCTGATGGGAAAGAATAAACCATGCAAAGCACTTGATTCAGCGTTTTTAAATTGGTTTTACCAGGTTAAATGCCTCCTGCCGGCTTGTAAGGATATGACTCCGATCTCCAACACCAACGGAAAAAGTATACATCCTAGTAGGAATTGCTCACCAGACTCCGTCATGCGTAGCGAGCAGGCAAAAGAGCGCAGCTTCCAAGTATTAACTGTGAACACCCTATGTATGGGCAGATCCTGCTGCCAAACACCTTAAATACAGAGAGATGTTCTTAAGCAAAGCCAACCGTGCCAACCTCTTTGAAACAACCTAAGGAGGTAAAGAGAGTCGCCTTGTGGGGAAGAAAGAAAGACTTGCCATCAAACCAAGTAACATCGATCGTTATTGAACTGGAGCTACTTCCTCATGGGCTGAAGTGGCGAGCCTTAAACAGAATTGAGAACCGATTGGCCCGCCCGATCTAAGGTTTCCGTGCGGAAGAAGTGGGAGCTATCGGGAAGCAGATCAGGACACACCTGGGTTGTGGAACAGCACCGCAGACAATGGAACATCTCTTGGGTCTGCCCACTGCTGGAGCAACAACACAACAAGGACCTTGCGGAATTCATGAAGAGCAGACAGGTTGTGCCCATCTCTGGCTGGAATCATATGAGACACAGTGTGTTGGACACGATAAGAAAAGAAGAAAAACCTTTATTTACAGCTGGGGGTGATATGTGAAAGGGGCTGACGTGTTCCACAACTCGAACGTGATTACGCAAAAAGGTTGACCCTTTTCATGTATCTGCAATCGTTGACCTATATGTCTCATAATTTGTCTGTGCAGATTGGTTTCTCTGCAAGAAAACAGCATTCTGTATTTCTTTCCCTGTGAACAATAGAGGAAACATTGCCATTAACATAAAGGCGGCTACACAATGATCAGAAAAATGCCCGTTTGAAGCTTTTTTTAAATATCTTACGCTTTCATGGGAATCATGATAATACCTTCAAGTAATTATTGAAGGGATTTTTTTTATGTCAGGATTTATGTGCCATTAGATGTAATCAAGGAGATTACGCTAACAACTGGGCGCCACAGATATGTCACACCGGGTTTACGGGACAGTCCATTGTTCTCGATACCGGGGATACCCCCATATCGGAATAGACTGAGCGAGGGGTCTTTGTCAGGCTCATCTGCCCGACGTCTTTCAGATGGCACCATGGGAGCGGCGGATAATTGATTGTCATGGTCCTAGTGGTATTTTGAACCCAGAGGCAAAGGCCTTAACCACTGTGCACGCTTACCCACAAACAAACTAACAATGGGCCAATATAAAAGCGTTTCCTTAAATCCCTCACCCTATTCGAACTTAACCGACCGGTACGCAGGGGTAATCACAAAGGGAAAGGAGGAAAAAAGAGCACTTTTTTTGCTGTTTGTTGATAAAAGATCAAACATTTCGAGCGAGAAAATTGGCTAGGAATATCCACTTTTTGGCGATGAGAGAGTAAAAAAGTAAAAAAAAAAGGACAGGGGGGGGAGTCACTTTTTCGAAAGTTCTATACAAGCCCCATCTAAAACTTAACTGAAACGCTTTGCATTGTCGTTCCAAAAGGGGGAAAAACAACCCCAAATCAATTTGTTAAAAGGACCCAATGGTGATTGTAACAAGAACGTCATTTGTGCTTATTTTGAGTCAACACTTAGGACCTTGCCTACTTTTCCATGAGTGGCAAGATCGTAAAGTTGTTGTAGGGGTTGTTTGCCCATTGAAAGAAAAAAATTGACGCTGAGCCTGAAGCATATACAATGCAATTCAAAATAGCAGTTAATTACCCTTTTATTATTAAAGCAAAGATGTGTATTTTGGATTTATGATGCAAATATTTTATTTATAAAAAAAACAACCAAACTTGGTGATAATATATTTTGCTTTAAGACCCTTGAAATGAGTCGAGACCATTAATGCGAAAGGTCAAGAGTAACAATGGGATAGGGATGGTGGAAATAAAATTTCAGGAGAGTACCCCAAGATAATAGTCAAATTATGTTATTACATAAGTACAAGGGTGTAAGTTTTATTTTAACAACCTACGTCGCCCATCCAA
This sequence comes from Ophioderma brevispina, assembly GCA_023653785.1. NCBI lineage: Eukaryota > Metazoa > Echinodermata > Ophiuroidea > Amphilepidida > Ophiodermatidae > Ophioderma > Ophioderma brevispina. The sequence continues at coordinate 7,398 of JAMKCH010007956.1, read as the reverse complement.
GTTAAAACCTTTGCCAGTGAGTGAAATTTATAAGTTTTAGTTATCATATTTAGTAAAATGTTCAGAAACGTAATGATAACGCGGGCATTATGCAAAAGAAATACATACGTCAGTGATTATTTTTTAAATACGTTAGTTCAGAAATGCCACATTCTTCTTCTTTGGGTAATACCGAACAAAAGTTATTTATCTTCTTTGAGTAAAAAATTATAGGTTAAAAAAAAAATAAAACTTGGGGAGATGGGGAGGAGTGAGTGTGATTTTATGGGGCGTAGTCACCACCCCCCCACCACTTGTCAAAGGTTTTTTTGTGGTGACTTGTTCTCCACCCCAGGATGTCCTCCATAGCGAAAATCTATTGTGAAGAAAGGTCAATCCTATTTGGATTGAAATTTACAAATGGACTAACATATTTTACCACTTTGATGACCCTTTTGGACCTATTTTCTCGTTCCCCCTACCTAAAGGTCACAGAAAATTAGACGGTACACTTTTTTGATACTCGTGGAATAACCAAAAAGTGGGTATGTGTTTCGGAATTGATTTGGATAGTTTTCATTTTTTAGCCCCTATATGACCACCCCCAGGTGACCTTTACTGACGGACCCCTAACTGACAGTAGCTACTCATCTGATTTCTACCATGCCTTTTGGTATATCCCAAGGGGTACCTACACACTGGTAACAAAAAGTCATTTGTCCTTCTGAGGTAGTGGAAACCTCTCTGGCCCATGTGGACTTATGACGGATTGACAAAAGCTCCGGTAAAGCAATGGCCATGCTGCAATACAAAGAAAATTATTGGAGAGTGGCAACTCCGTAAGACATCAGTAAAACAGATTCGCTAAGTAATGTAATGAAAAAGCAGGTATACAGCGTATAGAAATGAAATGTCATAGCAGGGCTTAAGCTGGTGAAGGGTGATAAAGAATCTTCTGATGAAAAGGCAAGTTGTTTCGATCAATCTTCCATCCGCGACGGTGGGTCAACTTTCTCCCGCCAAATCAAAAGAGTGATCACTCAAGCGGTTGCCGTGTTAAGTTTAAGTTTAAATATTTCGATTTTTTAAAGTTGACAGGAGGAGATTTTTTAGGATAGGAATTTCTCTAATTAACTGGATCGGATGTAGACACCTACCGAGGAGAACGTTTGGAGGTTTATTGGACAACAAGTGCAAAAAGAAAACCAAAAACCTCTTGTTTTGAATTTGCGTGCTATCGTAATCGTTCCCCATAAAACAATGCTTGAGTCTGTCGTGCACGATTATAAAAAACCTACTAAATCATTATCTTATTCATAAAGACAGAGTATGGCTGATTACTTAAGGTGGTCAATAAATGTAAGCATTCCAATATGGAACGAGAGCATCAATGATGCATAAGACGCACTTGTATGGTGGAACTTGAATGATTCTTGGAGACGCAATGCAGGAGAACCTAAGACAAGTTATTGTTGGCAGACAGTTTTTGAACAAATAGATTCAAGATGGACAACAATAATATGCTTTGGCAAAATAGGAAATGTAGTGTAGTACAAGGTATTTGAGGGCACATGAAACCCGGTGGTGCTCTTCTTCAAAGTGGTGAAAAAAAAAAATACATTACTGTCATTTTTTTTGAAAATTACATAAGGCCCTTAAGCAATTATAATCTTTAACCATTGTTCCGAAAATCATATAATGCCCCTTTATTGGCGAATGGCCCTTAAACTGGTAAAATTGGAATGCCGGTTATTTGGTTAAAATGGAGGAATAGCCTTTTAATATTTAGTAAAGTAAATTGAGGAATGTCCTTTCCTTGGTAAATGAAGGAAGCACTTTAATTTAAATAAAATTGATTGCTTTCCAAGGTATGAGGGATGATGGAATGGCCCTTTGGCAAATGGAGGAATAGCCTTAATGGTAACTGAGAGAAATGCCTGAATGGCCCTTTTAATTGGTAAAGAAGGAATTAATGGTAAATCGATTAGGGAATTGCCCTTTAAAAGGTAAAAATGGCCTCCTCCTTTTTAATAGGTACAAGGCGGTCACCCGGCTGTCGCGACCACCAAGAACTCTCGAAAAACCATACAATCATCAATGAATCTATCATATCTCACCAACAGTGGAACTTAAATAAAAACAACTCAGCATTGGTGTGAAACTCCATCCATAACTCACCAAAACAAAAAAAACACCTCAAAAAAAAAAAATCATCAATTTGAAGGCCACAAACTCACCAAAAAAAACTAAACTTCTAAACAGGTTGATGAACTCCATCCATAATCACCCAAATGACTGTAACAAATAACTCATCAAGAACTCCATTCATAATCACTAACAAATAACTCTCTACTAAAACTATGAGGGGCTCCATTTATAATCACCAAAACATATCAAAAAAAAACTCTAAACCTCATCGATGAACTTTATAACTAACACAAAATACCTCAAGAACATAATCATCAATGAACTCAATCCATTACTCGCCCTCACAAAACAAAAACCACCCTAAACACAACTTCATCAATGAACTACATAACTTTTTGAAAATTGCATTAAGGCCCTTTAATTCAATTTGAGGGGGGGTGTTTTCTTAAAATGATGCAAAAAGTACATTCCATAAAAAAATCAAACAATTTTTTTCCAACAAATAGTACTGCACCACAAAAATTTCTAAAAACAACTCATGAGAAATTCATCCAAATTTCAACCAACATACAAAAAAAACTCAGAAACAAAGCTCGAACACCATTAATAACCTGTAGTTGCACCTTTAATTTGTAAGCTTAACCCTTGAGGCACTCTTCCTCAAATGATGCAAGATCCAGTCCCATAAAAAATTCATTTTTTTCCAGAAAATATTTGGAAATCCAGCTTTGACAATGGGGGCTGATATTTGGAATGATGACGTTCTTGGAATTACCTTAATGCCCTTTTAATTCAATTTCTAAACTTAACCTTGAGTGGGGTTTGCCCTCCGGGGGGGGGGCACTGATGAACTTTTTTAGGTAGGGATGTGCGCCACGATTTTCGAACTTGGGGCTTGGGAACGGATTTGGTCTCCGAAAGTAGGCTTTGGGTAACTGCAAAATTTTGAGGAAATTTGCAGGCTTGGGAGCTGAATTTGGCCTAAAATTTGGCTGGAAAAGGGGGGGCCTCTGACTGTGAAAAGGGAACCTTAAGAACTGAATATGCTTCAACTGGGGGGGCTTTGGGAAACGGCTGGAGAGACGCGTAAAGGGGGGTGGTCTTAAGCGCCCCGCCACACATATCCGTACCTCTTTCAATGTCAGTGCCCGGGGGTTTTGCCCCTCCTCAACGGATGGGAAAATACATCAAAGACTACACCGTGGGTTAATACTTTCCACAACGCTAGCACACACACGTAACATGTATGTACATATGTACATACCAAATGATTTCTGGTCTTGCTTGAGAAATGTGAATACTTTTAATGACATTGTTCAATAATGTTAGTTACTTATTTACATTTGTTGTAACACACAACATGTAGACACACACCTAAAAACATGACAGCCCGAGAGGCGGGCACAGACAGGCATACGAACATAGACACACATACACAGACAACACACACCACAACAACTAGGAAAGGTAGTGGATAAGGGAAATTCCAGGACAGTTATTTTAAATGAGAAAGAAATGATTTTTATGGGGTAGTAGGGACTGATTAAATACTATATGACTGAACAATGTTAATACTGGTAATACATTGTTCAATAATGTTAAAGGGGCATTTCATGATCCCAGGCCTTCGTCCCCCCGACTTACCTAAAAATGTTGAGATTTTGTCATCTGAACCATTAGCCTTTAGTAATCCATGTCTGTGCCCAATTTACTGCAAATTCGGTTCGCACATCGGTAAGAAAGTCACAATTGTTGTAGTTTCTGTCCGTAACACGGACAGAAATTAATCCACAGTAGCCTAGGGATGTGGGAAACGAGCAAGTGCTAGTAACACAAAACTGCAAGATCGGGAATCCGTCAATTTTGAGCAATAAGGTTTTTCAAGGATTAGCTAGTGATTCAAGAATAAAACAGAAGGTGCTGAAAAATCACACGAAAGCACCTTTAATTACTTATTTTTGACATTTGTTTACAACACAACATACATGTAGACACACACACAAACATGACAGCCAGAGACGGGAACAAACAGGCATACAGACATAGACCACATCCACAGACCACACACACACATGCACACAACACACGCAAACACACACCCACCGGCAAAGTTAGGGGATCAAGGAATCCAGACAGTTATTCTAAATTGAGAAAGAAATGATTTTTACTGGGGTCAGAGGAAATTATACTATCTGACTGAATAGAATTATTTAATGAGGCAATCAATTAGTGCCAAATTCGATTCCAAAGGTGCATTGCACTGGGCTCATCATGGAAAAAACACAAATTTACAATTTGAGGAAATAAACCCTTTTCAAACTTACTCATGTGCAGAAAGGTTACATTATTATAGTCCATTGTAAAAACTTGTACTAGAAGCTCTTAGCATCATCGGACCAGAAAGTGTTGAGGCGGGAAATACCCACAGACACATGAATGTGTCCTTGCAAGGTAAGTGACCCTTATTAGTGTAAACAAACACATGCAAGCACACTGATTGACACAACAAGATATAAGCATCAAGGCTACAAGTGACATGTTGGACAAGTGGAAGGCTTGCCAGAGGGCTTACTGTGATTGACTTCTGCTATTCCCAACTAACTTTCATGGCCATTTTACAATGCACACATCCAAAAGGGAGCTGTATGAAACGTCACGACCCAAATTCAACCAATTTGTGTGTTTAGACCCTAAACTGGCTTTTACACCCTTATTGTCGCCAAACGAAAAAGCTGCATTATTATTTTCCCAGAATTCCAAAACACACATGCCAAATTTCAAGACAATACGATTATAAGATAAACACGCAGTTAACGAAACCATTGGCTTCAAAAAACCAGTACTATAGACCCAACGAAGTATTCGGGGGTCTAAAAAAAACCTAGGTTCGAGAAAAATTGGGGCGCTTCTTTCTGGAAATCTCCCTGTCTCTTTAATTGTAAATGTTTTATAATTCATGAAAGAAGATTGTATAGTTGTTTATTTATTTTTTTTGAATGTTTATTTGCCAAAAAACTCATTGGAATTATTTTTAGGCCCTAATAAAATATATTTACATTTTCTCCCCATAACTCCAAAACCAAAAAATCATGATCAGATTTTTCATATAATTATTTTAATGTTAAATTTTAATTCATTAAAGAAGACTGTTAGTTGGTATATTTTATTTTCAGGTTTATTAGCAAAGGAAAACTCATTATTGGTATTTTAGGCCTATATAAAAATGTGGTAAAATATTTTCCCCCCGTTTCTATATTACTTATTAAAATTAAGTAGTGCGATATTTGATGTCTATTGTAAATGTTATAATTCATTAAAGTCCGTGGGGACACGGACTGAGTGACATTTCTTATTTCTTACATTTTGTACCTCAACAGTATCTGATCATATCGCAAAACACATATTTTTAAAAGTGAACATCGGGAAAGTGGTAAATTTCAAGGATTTGCTTCTTTACACCTTGTAGTTGTAGTTAAAGACAAACCCTAACGTACGTATTTATAGCTTACTCCTTTTCTGGACTTTAAATAAGTTCTAAATTTAGACTGTTATTTGCACTATGTTAAAGAGACCATGAGGAGATTTCCAGAAAGGAAGCGCCCCCAATTTTTTTCGAAACCCAGTTTTTGATATGGGAATGAGTCCAATGTATTAGATCACACCTGAAGTGCATAAAGACGAGTACGCCGTCTTATGTAATAATAGCTGATTTTAGTAGTACTTGCTGTCGTGCACGACAGAAAGTCAAAGACTGGTTTATGGGAACATTAACGATCGTCAGGCAAGTTTCAAAAAAACAAGGTTTGCGGTTTTCTTTTACTTGTTTGACAATAACCTTCGGACCGTTCTTGGTAGGTGGTATACAATTGAGAGAAATTGTATCCTAAAAAATCTTTAAAATCTCCTCCTGCACTTTAATGCAGTGCATGATGTTATAATGATGCAATATGAATCAAACTAGCGGTGGACCCGCGATTTGAACATGAGGTCAAACCAGCCTCGTTCAAAATGTTATTCATACCAAAAAAAGCAAAATTAAACAATAAAAAAAATACTTACACTGGAGTGGGGATTTCGTCCACGTACACGGATTTTGAGTGGAAGGAATATTGATATTAAACATATTTTCGGACTTAGAATATTTGCAAGTTTTCGTGATTACGTGTAAACCTATGGGAACGGGCAAAAAACGAGCTATTGGCCGGCCCCCCTGAGCAGGACCAACAGCTGATGGAATTCGGCGGGCAGTTGCACAGACGCTAAACGGAGCCCAGGCTATCTAGTGTGATGGCGGCGGGGAGCCCATGTTTGAGGGACTATCATATTTTGAAACATCCTGTAAATGTAACCTCGTAGTTGTAAGCATATACAATTTGTTTGTGATTTTGCCAACACACAGGAGGCTCTGTTACTTGGAGTCCCTGACTCTCTTGAGTTGGATTCCGACTGCAGTGCCGATAGGTTGATGATTATCTTCCTCATCGAGGAGAATATTTTCCGTCGTCTTGGCATTAAGATGTATGCCGACTTTGCAGCATTTTCAAGTAATGTTAGTAGATTGTGCACCAAATATCAGATCCGCTTTTAGAGCTAGATCATCTGCATAGTCAAGGCCTGTGAGATGCTGACTTTGGCGACGTCTAGAAGGACGTGGGTTGACGGCCGACGAGTCCCTTGTCGTTCATGATGCAGGTCTCTGTCTGAAGATGGGTTGTGTTACATGATGGCAATGCTTTGCAGTCGCGCTAAAGAGGGACAAGTAGTTGGTGATCTATAAACACAATTGAAACTTTCTCTTGGAAATTCTCAACTCTTCTATGATCATTCTGAGGGCAGCTATCTGAGGTAGTGTTGAATCTGCCTGAGGCCTTTGCGAAACCCAGTCATGCGTTCCATCTGAAAAGGATCTATGGAGGAGAAGTTGATTTTCTGTGATCAGCATACGTTCTAGATATTAGATGCCAGGGATAACAGTGAAATTCTCGATATACAGCAGTATCAAAAAAATGTTACAATCAAAAACGGATTTTTTTCAATATTTTATTCTCAACATAAGTAAGTCGTTTTGAGAATCACATTAAAGAAAAGAAAAGGCTTTCCAGGATTTTGATCAATCTCATTTGCTTGTTTCAATCGAGAGATAACTCCAGTTTACTGCGGAACCAAGTTTATGGTTGAGGAAAAACGGTTGAAAAGAATAGGTAAACATTAAGTTTTCACATTTGGAAACAGATATAAAATTCTTTAAAAAAGGATATTTTTTAACTGCAT
>JAMKCH010007955.1:0-55441 GCA_023653785.1 Ophioderma brevispina | reverse complement strand
CGGTACATCCGGGTATAAAATAGAACGCCCGCCCAGACGTTGGCATTTTTTTTGCCTAGAGCAACCTGTAACATGATGGCGACAAAATACGGGCGACAAAAAATGCGTTTTGTACAATTCGTTAAAAATAAAAACGCTGTATGAAGCCAATAAGAAGTAATGAATATGTCACCGCTATTAGTTGGATCATTTGAATAAGTACCCTAAGCGATGGGATAGTCTAAGTAAAAAACACCTTTCTTGTGCTAAATCAGCTAAATTTTGAGACCCTCTAAAACGCGGATCCCCACGCGGGATCCGCGTTATGACATTTCCAAAAGCACCTAAATCCGAGTTTTCTTTCACGGCGGGTGCTTACACGTATTATTTCGAGGGCCCCCGGGATTTTTCAATGGGTTCTCTAGGTTTAGACCAATTGAGGGTTGTTCTCGTAAGAAAAGACATTTCGGACCATAGACTGAAGCAAAAACATCCATAGAACCATTTAGTTCTTTTGGAGATATTGAGATTAGAGTCATTTACACCATTCTTAAGGGGGATGATAAGGTTTAGTATTCCGTATGGTTGGGCGCTGACTATCAGTGGGTTTCCTGCAGACATAGGCTATCAATTGCAAGGTGACACATGTCAGCAGTGTTGTTTATACCTTTGGCATGGAAAACATCCCACAGTCAATGAAGCTGTGTCAAGCAGACCAAGAAAAAGGCCTGTACGGACCTCTAGTCATGATATGGGAAGTACTTGAACGAATTGATTGTTGTAGTAAAAAAGTGTTTTGGTGGTTTAGAGATTGGCTTCACTGGCAGGCAGTTACTGACAGGGAATATCACAGACGGTCTTCTCCCCTTTTCCAGATTGAATATATCAAATAATACTTCAACTCACCCTCACATGTTCAGAACAGTCGCTCTTACTGGTAATTTGTAACCCATTTACTGTGCTACGGGAAAGAGTTTCATATTGGACCCACCTTTAAAACTATTTTATTATGGCCTAACACTCACAAAGTCTCTAACCCCTATTGACCAAAGAAATAGAAATTTTGAAGGGGGCCTATATGACACTCTTGCCATGCTATGTGCTATCCCAAGTTTGTCATCGATGTTTACTGACCAATTAGCATGTTTTCATTCGATAGTATTTGATCAAATTGTCCCTGTTCCACACTACAACATATGGCCATGAATTACTTTAATTTTTATAGTTGTACTGTATCATTTAGGGGGATTTTTTGGTTCCATTTGAAAATACCTTGGTAACTATCTTGGGTTATTTGAAACCTGGTCTAAGTATTTATAGTAGATTCAACCCATCGTGTCACCTCTAAGGACTTTTTCCAAGGTATTGCATTGAATGAGGGAATGTAATGGATGGAAAGGAACATTCCACGCTAAATCTTTGGAACATATAGTCCCAATGTAGCGAAAAATCAATTCTGTGCTTGCATGATCATTCAAATCAACATAACGCATTTATACTATATACTTAATTCGCAATACATTCTGACTCTATCGTATTTTGCTTCAAATCTTTAATGTGACAGGTGATTGAATGTTATTCACTGTGACACTCGTTGTTTTCGATACGAAGGAACACAAAAGCCCTTGCACTCTCTATGGTAACCATTAGCCAGATTATCTTAGTTCGTTATGAAACGGTGATCTCCACACATCCTGCCTCCTCTCCCACCTATCGACGGCGTCCAAAACTTTTCCTCCGGTGGTACCATCAGGTTTATCTACTATAAGCACTACTGTTTGAGTCAGCAGAAGAGGGTGTAATTAGTCCATCCCACACTGCAAAACCAGTTTTTGGGGAATTTCAACTTCAATAAGGTCATGTGAGTCAACAAAACTTCTTATCTTACAAAGTAAAGCCCTGCCCTAACCACTCATTTAAGCTCACAAGCAGTAGCACTTTAATTTTAGCATATTAATGAATTTCTTCTTGTGGTTCTAACTGTTTGAGACGTTTACATTCTTCCGTAAGTCCTAATTGGTACAGTACAGTATAGCACTTTTCAAGCATGAATGGGATTGGTTCAAAAACACCCATTATCTGCAGATTGGCAAACTGATTAAAATTGCAACTTTATTGCAGAAAAATAACTCATTTTTGTTTTCTATATCTTTTAGGAGTTTCGTTTACCATTTTGAAATGCCCTCCTCCAGGCCATATACCACAGGACAGCTACAACGGGCACATATCGCAAAAATATTGTTCATGGGGTAATTTTTATCTCGGGGAAAATTTCAATGCTTTTATCCAAAGTGCAACACATATCCACCATACGTCTTAACAGCTGTACTAAAGCGATTGTCCTATTGTTCACCATTGTCCCGACTGTGAGCCGGGGACTATATCTCCTGCCACATCTGACTAACTTGGGCGACACTGAGAACTTAAATAACTATCAGATCATGTAGGCTACCAAATTGGCGGAATTTTTTGGCTTTTATTACTACGACCACCAAAAATAGCTGTCCATTTAAAGGTAACATTCTTGCACTGTCTACCCTATATGTGATGCAAGTATGTAACTTTGAATGGACTACTTGTTTTCATGAAATTCAAAGCTAACAATTCCGCCACTTTTTGTAATTAAAGGCTAAGCAATTCCCGCCACTTGGTAATGAGTGAAGATAAGTCAAGTACTAGTACTAGTCGCCCAAGTTAGTCCAACAACAACTAAGCACAACAGGACAAACCAATCTGACTATATTTTTTTTGTTTTGTGTGAGAGAGAGAGCGATGAAGGAGAGAGAAAGGGTGAATGAGAAGGAACTAAAGAATGATAAAGAAGAACAAAATCCTTTGAATAATCGATTTAAACAAAATTAAAATAACACAGACTCAAAGTCGCTACATATATCAGAACCAACTGAAACGTTCATTTTATAATCCTAGGCTTTCTATCCATGGGTGATGGTTGTATACATGCAAACAAATAGTCCGTGGACCATATTATCAATCGATTCGTCCGGATTCATAGGCAGGAGATGATGTAGTTTTGGGTTGCTGTATGAGCTATTCCAAGAAATTATCCACCTCCCGACAATCTCTCAAATTCGAAATAACATATTACAATTCAGATGTTTCTGACAATGGGATTTCATATATTTTTTTTTATCATGTCATCTTTGGGTGTTTTGTGACCCGCGAACGAAAGGCGGAAAACAGCATATTAAGATAGTAAATTCTTTGGGACTGTTTTATTGGTCAATGAGAATTCCTTGAGTCAATCATAAACACATTTTGGAATATTGGAATAAAGTTTTTTCGTATTTCCATCGGATTTCCAATGGAATTCTCAGTCAGCCTTTCATGGTGCAATTTACATTGCCTTTTTATTAATTTCACCATGGGAATTTCCCATTGCATTTTGGGCCGAAGGGTTGGGAATTCCCACTGTCAACTTTATGAGGGTAATTTCTGGAATATAGCCCATTTTCATTATTTGGGCAGAACATAGTTTCCCGCCCGATACTTTGTATGCTTGTATACGCTTTGATTTGGTTTGATGTGGAATTACAATTCCGGTAATGAAATAGGCCTTAACTGTAACCGTTTAAATCCCAACACAATCCGAGTCCGTCCTGGGTACCAGGGGGTGTGGAGCGGGGCGAGTCTCTCCCAGGTCAGCGGTGATATTGTCGAGATTTTAGCCAAACGCCCTTGGGGTTAACGTTAAACATCAATGAGCACTCACAAACTTGACCTTTCAAGCTGTTTGCTTTTAATGATTATTGAACGATTGGTTTTAATGTCTCCATTTTGCTTATATATAGGTCAAAAGGCAATTCACGAGTTTATCCGAAAGTCTTATATCTACGGTGACTCTGAAGGTCGTGAGGCGAGTTGACGATTTGTCGAGATAATTGATGAGTGTTACGACCACATAGGCGACTTAATCCTAAAATAACGGTCAATTACGTGAATTTAATACCACAAATCCTTTAAAAACGGTCAAGTTGGTGACGTCAGATGGATCTTGCTGGATCTCTCGAGCAATGACATCAATGTATAGCAACGGGGGCGACGACCCCCGTATCGGTGTAGAAGTAATTAATCGTCCGCGTAACTCATAGTCCGCTACATGGTGAAATAGGGCAATCGATTTCAGTTGCTCTTTACGCAACATTATTTCACTCTTTATCCGTTATCGTCTATTGAGCCCCCGGACTGTGGCTCCCGCCGGACTATACGCTTTTCACCGGCAACATGCGACATCCGAGACCACCCGACCAATCGCACGACGACAGCGATCGGCAAATCGTGCACGGCGCTGGGCAACAAAAGACGAAACTGGAGGGGCATCTCCAACAAAAAAAACTGGCCCCGGGGGGGGGGTGGCAACTGTATTTAAAGTTGGATATGAAATGCTTGAAAGAAACGCGTAAAAAGGGTATCTTTTTTCCAACAGCGATGTAACGCGGATACATTGATTAGGGTGTTCAAAACCGCAAAATGTGGAAAAGGGTATGTTTTTTTCTAAACCGAACTGTGATGTACGGTGTAATACTCAAATTAACAGAGATCAAAATAATTGTCAAGCAAAGCAAGATAATAAAGGTATATTAACGACACAATGCAATTGCTTGCTTAGTTTCGGGTAGCAAAACTTTACAAAATACTTCTTTAGTGTAGCAAAAAAAAATCCACAAAAATACTTGTTTAGGGTAACATTTTTTATCCGGTGGAAAATACTTGTGTTTAGGGTGCATTTTGGAAGTCCCATGTTCCGCATCATCATCCACCTTTGAATACAAGTGGGCACCCCCGGGATCTGTGCCCTGGTATGCGTACACCAGGACATGCCTGTAACTCGCATAGAAAGCCGGTGCAGGTGCATCCATCCACCCTGCAGCTCTCAAAAAAAAAAAAAATCCCACGGCTCGTGTCTTAGATCCATATAATAGGATCCCTCCACACAGACTCTAAAGAACGTTCTGCTGGTTGAACCGGAGATACAAGTATTGTCATAAGTGGTGTAGTTCATTGCAGGCATTCCAAGCGTGACAGGCCTCGGCGATGTCTGCGTGTCCAAAAGAACGCCTGGTCCGGCGGCGAGTCCTTCATCGTTCATGATGTTAAGACTCTATTTGATTATGCAATCAACCACTATTACAAAGAGACAGAGAGCAAGGGCATCTCCCTGTAAGATTCCAGCGTTTATCAGGAACTTCCCCGTGGGCCACCCTGGTCTGCACAAAGCTATATGGGGTTATCATACTAAGCCAACTGCCCTCACAGTCCCATCTGGGACACCGCAATCGGCGTATATGCAGCGCTACTCCCGTTTACACTGTCAAAAGCCCCGAGAAGTCCACAATTACACCGAAGTCCCTCTCCTGGACTTCTCAACTTCTCTATGATCCTTCTGAATGCAAGCATCTCAGGCAGTGTTGATCTGCCTTTGCGAAAACCATCCCGGTTCCGTCTGAAGCATTTGGGATCTATGGGAGGATTGATTCTGTTGAGCATATCTTAGATGCCAGTGGTGACAGTGTGCTTGCCCTCTGTACAAACGGTCAATTGCCCGTAATATGTCAAATGTAAAGGCATTTCCCCGGAGTTCACCGTTAACACGTATCCTTCCTTCTACCATTCGGGTCCATAAAATGGCAGTGTGAGTTTTTAACCACCACTCTCATGCTCCTGGAGCATAGGTTGTGGCAACCGTTTCCAGAGTCGGAGCTATAAATTATATTGCTGACCACCATAGCGTAGCGACTTTTATTCCGTAAATGTTATCAAATTTAAATTGTAAATCTGGCACACCAATCCTCGCTGGTCTTGTGTTAGGTACTGAATTCATGATACAGTGGTCTCGGGTCCAATCGTCGCGCTGAATCTTAAAATATATAAAATTTTTCATTATTTTTTTCAGGTTAGAGGGAACCTTCTAAGTCCAAAAAAGATAAGAAAAATAATAGCTGCCCTTTGGGTTAGGGAACCTACCTTCCCTGGAGCATGGGTGGTGGTCAAAAACTACCGCGTGCTCCTAAAATTACGGTTTCGTTTAACAGCGTAGCCAGTTATCTTCTTTGGGGGCGTGCGACTTTACCTGGGAGGTGCATTTTAACGGACAAGCACGTTTCCCCATTATTTTTTCGGCTCGCCAGCCTCGCCGGTTAGTCCCAATTTTTTTCTCCATCACTTGCATTACCTCCACATTGACACAAGTATTTCGCCATCAGGCGATAATTAGGCATAAAAGCCTATGTGTTAAGGCTATGACCACCATTTTCTCACACTTAAAGGCTTACCTAATTGGATCATTTTAGGGTTTGACTGAATTTCCGGACAGTTTTAGAGGTATGCAATGCCGGCAACCCTCGCTCGGACATGGGCACAAATAGATCTGATATCATTTAAATTAAATGGATGTGTGACCATGCCATCCGGGAATACCACCATGCATATTTAATATAAAAAAAACTTTTCACACTATTTCGATTTTGAGATAATATATCATGCACACTGTATACCTCCGCCCTTTTTTAAAGTAAATCCATTTGGAACTTGTTAATGCCTTTACCAAATAGCACAGAACTCATTTTTGTGCGAGTTTAGACCTATTGGCCTAAACTGTGGCAGAATCCCTGGGTACTCCTGGAAACAACTCCTCAAATTTCCTTCAGCAGTGTTACCATGGCAACTCCCCGCTAAGACTTCCTCTCTATCAGCTTTGAAGCCCCTGGGTTTGGTTGTCAAGGAAGCGTTTGCTGTTAAGAAAAAATTTTTGGTAGGGCGGGAAATACGGTCATAACTCCAAGCAGACGACAAATCTAATTTGGCGCTAAATGATTCGATTCACGCACTTAAAGTTTACTTTTCACTGAATTTCAACGAGTTTTTAAATTGGCGGATTTGACTTTTTTGGCAGATTCTTTTAGGGGCAGGAAGTCTTTCATTCCACAAATTATACCGTTAATTTAGCCGTTTCCTAATACCCTGTTAAAATGCTACATTCGATGCGAAATTGTAAACCGTGAACGTTTAACAATCGTTTATGTTTGCTGTTCGTATTGTAACGCGCGAAAATTACCGATATTACAGATAACTGTCAACGAGGCGGTTCCATTAAAATGCTCACTCATACCACAGGTTCATTAGAAACTGATAGCCCCACAAAAGTTTATGCGCGGCGTCAAGGCGGGACCTATGCGTTATAAAGACACCAAACGGGATTCATCATTTATACGTCAGAATCTTATCGACATCCACCATAATTCAAGATGTGACGTCACCATGTGACAACCCTGGGGACACTTTTAAAAAAGTTTTTATTTAGTCGATGAGGGATATTTTTTGCTGGGATCCCGTGGCACTTTGGAGAAGAAAATGTTCTGAGTCATTTTGATTCAGGCTAACAATAGACATTGAAATTTGCACATACATTTATTACGGCATAGATTTCTTACCGAATGCGTCTCAAACTAAAGCATGATGGGAAGAATTGAAACTTGATACAAGCTTGCACCTCAAATAGTCTTGGCTGGCGTTTTCATTGATATTCAATCTAACTTCAATAGAGTAAGAATAGGCCCGCATAACCTTTGTACAACATGTGTCAATTGCGTTTTTTGATTAAAATCGGAAAAATTGCTCCTTAGTCCCACATTCGTATTTTACCAGTCCCACATTCTCTAAATTTGGCAAAATTGGTTCCCAAGACCATAAAATTGTCCTCAAAATGCAGTTCTAAATACCCGACGATATCAGAGTTTATTTACCGGTTTGGTCTAATGATAACGATCCTGGCTTTTCAACTAACCACACGTGCTCTCACACCTCTGCATGAACTCTTCAATTCAAGTGTCACCCCACCCATTTAATTGCTCTAAATTCTACCAAGTGGGGCATAGAGTTGGATTTTGCAGACCTCCGCGTTCCACCCCCCCTGACACACACATTTCCTACTGTAGAACATATGACTTTGCCAAAGAGTCTGCACAAAATAGATTCTAGTCAACTTTGACCTGCTGATACCAAATCGAGATGATGCAACTTTGTCATCTTGAGTGAGCAAGTTACATCATCACGATTTGGAAAACAGAATATAAAGCGATGGATAATTGGGATCAGGGTCTGGGTTGGACACTTCAAACCGCAGGGTGTCAAAACAACAAAAACCATCAACTCCCGGGGCGTAGTGGGGTGGCCATCTGACATTAGGAAAGTGGTTTGGTAAGGTATGTGTGCGGCCCTTAAGGACCCCATGTCGCGTTGACCCTCCAGCAGTTCCTTAAAGACCCCCAGTTGGCAAGTTGAAGCATAATTCATCTATACGTTCCCCTTTTGCGGATTTTTTTGCATCAGAAGTAAATTTTAGCAAAAAAAAAAACCAACCAGCTCCCAAGCCTGCACTTTCTCAAAATTTCAGGCTCCAAAACCCTACATTCGGAGCCAAAATCCAGTTCGCAAGCCCCCCAAGTTCAGAAACTGGGACTGCACAATCTTCTGAAAAAAAAAAGTTGAGTCGGTTTCCCTGGGCACCAGCTGATTCTGATCATTAATTGGTGGACAACTTTCACTAAAACCTGTGAAAAGGGCTCTGGATTTGAGAGAAATTTGGTGAAATTACCCTAAAATTGTCAGCTATTATTTCTAATTTCGATCTAACGGGTCCCATTTTCCTAAGCAATCGGAACTTTATGTTTTGATTCAAGCACAAAGTCGCGGGGCAATCCCCCCCGGTTCCTCAACATGTTTACGTGCGAATCCAACACTTCTCCGCAATCTCTTTCTACCATATCACTCGTTGACTCCCGACCATTTGCAGAAGTGATCGCTAATTATAGCAACATACACAATGTTAATTAATTGGGGTTGTTAAATGGTAAGTTTTCCAATTGGAAATCGAATTTCCTGGCTATTTGAGATAGTAAACAAACCCATCAGCTAGACAGGAACAAGACGAAATTATACAAGCTTGTGTTAAAAAGTCACTCTAGGTATAAACGTGTGTTAAATTTGAGCAAACATTTGAGCCTCACAACAGAAGTGAAATTGAACATTGGGGTTCAGTGATTCTTTTCTCGTCTTCTCTGCTTGTCTCTACTTCTTTTCTCTTCCCATGCATGCTTTGTTCTTTTCCATGCAAGCATGTTGGTATGGGAGGCTTTTCGCTTCCGTTCTAATCATTTTAATTTCGCTCTCCCCGGGCCATTACAGCTTTTGCTCGACTCTCCTCTAAGCTCCATGCAATAGTTTGGGTTTATCTTTCTCTCTCCTCGTTTCCTTCGTTTGTATTCCCTCAGTGACGTTGATGGGGCATTGGTACAAAGGGGACCACAATATTTTGCTTGTTTCCCCGCTCCCACCAAAAAAATAAGGCATATGGATAGGCCCCTCATTCAACAAGCGGGTAGGACAAATTAAAATGTTTTCAAATAGCAATGGACTTGAATAATGAGTCAACACCGATGAGTTTTTAAAAAGGTATCTCCTCAGCCCAACACGACTACCCAATTGTGCCCCAACACCACGCCCCCCCAAAAAATATGACGCTGGTGCCGACACTGGCTTTTCATGTATGAATTACGTACCAAAAGTATTCTCATTTCTCTTTTTCTTCATAAATCTTTTCCTCTTTCAATCCCACTTCTTCTTCTGGTCATTTCCTTCTCTGTCATCTTTTCCTTATTTTGGATGTTTTTGAGATATGACACTCAAATAATTTCGCCCCACACTTCGTTCGTATTTTAAGAGAAATGCATCGAAATCCGCACAATGCCATGGAATATTCCTTTTAATTGCAATATTTGGTTGGATTAATGCCGTCCTCAAGAGGGGCCACTTTATTCAAAGGTTGGATATTGATGCGTGAACATGGACTTTCAAAATGCACCCTAAACACGTATTTTACGACTCAAAAAACAAGCTAAAACATACCCTAAACAAGTATTTTTAATCTGTTTATGTACCCTCAACAGTACGCGTGAATTGAATCGTAAATTACCCTTTTTTATCTGCTTTGCGTACTTCCCAAGTTCCGATTACTTATTTTGGTGATTTTGATCCGTTGCTTAATTTGAGATTGATATAACATGACAATTTCCGGAACGTTGACGAAAAAACCTACACTTTTTTCCATATTTTGCTTGTTTTGACACCCCAAACGAGGTACGCGAGTACCATCGCCTGTTGGAAAAACGCGTTTTCTTGTTCACCAGCCATCAGATCCCCCTTTGAATACAAGTGACCCCCGGGCCGTCACTATATACAATCGGACGAGAACCTGGTGATATTCGTTTCAGATTTTGATAGCTATCGACGCTGGCCCCATGGCATGGCATAATTTCAGAAGAGGTAAATTCGTAGGGGAAGTGGTACGTCAGATTTTGAAGATACAGTTTCGATTTGTCGTGAATAATCGCCACATATGATTACTATAATGATACGCCGAAAGCGGTCTGCGCCAGATTGTATTTACCCCTCCATTCCTCTTCGATTTGCAGGTGACAGCCCACCACCAGAGCACACCAGAGAATTGAGAGAAGCAATGCGTTCACACTTTAAAAATTAAACTGTAAAAAACAGGGATTTGACTGGCACCTGGGACTCACAACGTGCAGAACGTAAATAACGGAAGGCCGTAAAAATACCGAAACTCATTGCAGGGAACGTAAATAACGGCGTAAAATCTCAGCTTTAACATTATTGTTGTTTGACCTTGTTTAAAAATAAAACATATTACGAATTAAAACGTTATTACAAATCCTCTGACTCCATTTTTTCTCACTTTGTAGCTATGCCATTATACAAACGTTGTATTTACATTACCACATGGTTTTAAAAAAGTTATTTTCAGGGCAAACAATTTTGAGAAAAGGAATAAAAAAGGGCAACGGTGAGAATACAGATTTAAAAAAACCATTTTATAACACTTTGTTTTTATATTGTTAATATACACATTTTTAATGTCACCAATTACTCCTTCATCATCATATAAATAAACTTAAATACCTGTACCGGGTGGGTGGGGTTTAACAGAATTCGACCAGGCCTTAGAATTGAACCAAGTCCCTAAACCTGTCCACTAACACTACGAACTTTACTGATAGCAGATGCTAAAATTAAATATATTATGTTGTACTAACTTTTTTTCAAGTTAAACTAAATATAATACAAAAGGAGGACAGAGTTTTTAAACCTAATTTGTAAAAATTAGATGGAAAATAAGATTTTGCTTTTTTTTACTGAACGTTACTACAACGTATTATTTAACACGTTTTATAGGTAACCGATTTTCATAGTTCATTATTCTTACATTAAAACCATTAAGTTACAAAAGACGTAATATTACGGAAAATAGAATAACGACCGTTCAGCGTATAATACTACCCTTTGTTCAAAATGTGTAGTATTATATTTCTAGGCCCACTGTTTTTATTTACATGTTTCTCTCTCTTTCTTTTCTCTTCCAACTTGGTAATTAATGTTAGGTATGGTATAAGCGTGAAGAATTTTTTGAATAATTGGGGTTTAACCGTAATTTAAAGGTGCAACGGAGCTTTCACAAATAGGTGTGTCCCTAAAGAAATGTGAAAAATCGAATTTTTGCACAATTGTAAAGCTTTCTATCAAATGTCCCAATGTTGAAAGGATTAAGCTGAAAAATATTTCTTTGGTACAAAAATTGTGCAATTTCTAGTTTTCGTTGAGGAGCAAATACCAAAATTCAGCCTATGTTTTATAATTGAAATTAAGCGAATGAAAATCGCATTTTGTTTTCACTTCAAGGCATTCCTGTAACCAAAGACAAGGTCCAAAAATTCTATTTGGGGGTCTTATCTAATATGAACTCACTACAATACCAATAAAGGGTGTCCCCATCAATCTCTCCTCGTTGCGCAACCTTTAAAGGTAACGTCTAGTAAATTAGGACAGTGGACAGTGTACGCACCATATACCCTGCAGGAGCTGGATGCGGGAAAAAATTTTGTCCTCGACATTTCGGGCCACTTTTATCGTCAAATATGTCCCTGATGCGCTTTTTCGTACACCCCGAGTTACGACCTTAATTTCACAGGCTTATGCGGACATGGCGGAAGCATATGTGTAGTGGCATGATGCTAACTTTGCACGTTCTTCAAAAGGTATTGGGATGCATGTTCCTTGAAGACGTGTAAAGTTAGTCATCGTGCCACATCTGTATCCGCATAACCCTAAAAATCTAAACTTCACTGTAAAAAATGGTGTCTTTGCGTCATATGTAAGGGAGTGGAGGGGTCATTATTTTACGCCGGGGGGGGGGGGGGGGGGGGTTGGAGATTGAGGGGGAACCCCCGAAATTTTTTTGTGAGAGAGGGGACGTGAAATTTTCAATCAACGAGAAGAGGGGAAACATTGAACTTTTAAATGGGGAAATAACATGATCAAGGGGGGAGGATGAAATTTTTGAACGGAAAATCGAGGGGGACCGCGAAAATTTTTGCCGAAAAAAAGTTGAAATCCTCCATTCCCCCCCGGCATAAATATTACCGGCCTCCCTAAGACATGTCTTGGCAATAGACATGTCTTCCCAATAGAATAAAAGAAATAGAACCAATAAAACATAATCTAGACACAAAGACACGTCTCCCAGCAGACATGTCTCCAGATTGAGACAAAGACCGTCTTACAAACCGAAGTGTCTTGCATAACAATTTTGACTTTTAAATTAGTTTCTTGCAGAGAGACTTGCTTTTGGGAACATGTCTTGCATTAGACATGACTTTGTGTCTAAATAGATCATTTCTTAGCATTTAGAACATGACTTTGTGTCTAAATAGATCATTTTTGCATTTTTAGACATTACTTTGTGTCTAAATAGATAATGTCCTTGCATTTAAGACATGACTTTGTGTCTAAATAGATACATGTTCTTGCATTTAGACATGACCTTTTGTTTCTAAATAGATACATGTCTTGGCATTTAGACATTAACTTTGTGTCTAAATGAGACATGTCTTGTATTTAGACATGACTTGTGTCTAATAGATACAATGTCTGCATTTAGACTGACTTTGTGTCCTAAATAGATACATTTCTTGCATTTAGACATTGCGTTTTTGTCTAAAATAGATACTGTCTTGCATTTAGACAGTATTTGGTCCTAAAATAGATACATGTCTTGCATTTAGACATGATTTTGTGTCTAAATAGATACATGTCTCAAAACTGATGGCACATGAAGTGTCTTTTGCCAAGACACCATTTTTTACAGTGTTCTATATGTCGTAAGTGTATGGGTTAGTGTTGAAATGCTCCCCCCCCTAAAATTCAAGGACATTTTGTTGCATAACTTCACTTAGAACTGGATGACTTCGAAAATTAAAAAAAATGAAGAGAGGAAACATTTAATTGGCTCTGCCAAAAAAGCCGTTCCTTTTCAAAAACACCTTTGGCATCAACAGACACCCCCTTTTTCCAAAAATTGAAGTTGTCAGAAAAAGTATAGCACTTTACCGTATTCAAAGGTCTAAAGTCAAGAAATTATCAATTTACAACAACGATTTCATTTTCTTTCTTTATATTAATTGCGGTCTGAAGAAAATAAGCTTAAAACATTGCTGCATAGGTAAACAAATAAACAAACAAGACAAATATGCAGGAAAACAAACAAACAATGAGATGTAAGTTTTACATTCATCAGTATCAAATAAAAAAAATGATTGTTCTTTGCATATTGCTCTTTTTATGAAAGAAAGAGGTAATGTTGAAATGCCTGTTTCAAATCAAAATAAGCTTAATTGTTTGTCATTCAGGCCCCAGACTCAATAGTCAATGTTTCCTCCATCTGCACTGATGACATCACTTTAGCGTTTACACATGATGTTTACCAATTTGCTGATGTTCTGTTGATGAATGTGGTTCCATGCTCGCTGGATAATTCAACCACGTTGAGCCAGTGTAGCATTCTCCTCCATGTGTCGATCTGCTTCACATTTCACCTGGACCTGGTGTTGCTTACACAAATCTCATCTCATTATTTGTTTGTTTGTCTGCATATTTGTCTTGTTTGTTCATTTGTTTGGCTATGCGTTAATGTTTTAAGCTTATTTACTCCAGACCGCAATGAGCGTAAAGAAAGGAAATGAAATCGTTGTTGTAAATTGATAATTTCTTGACTTTAGACCTTTGAATACGGTAAAGTGCCACTTTTTTGACAACATCATTTTTGGAAAAGGGAGTGTGTGTTGATGCCAAAAGTGTTTTTTGAAAAGCAACGACTTTTGTGGCAGAGCCAAATGTTTCCTCTCTTCAAAACTTATTAAAAATTTTCTATACATCCAGTTCTAAGTGAAGTTATGCAACGAAATGTCCTCAAATTTTAGGGGGGCTCATTTTTTGGGAACCCCTTATACGGCGCGGCGAAAAAAAACAGGAATGACACTCTAGCGTGATGCAGGACCCCGTTTTGCTGGAGTTAAAACCAATCCAGATCCAGAGATCATAAAGCACACAGGTATAGGAATCCGGAAAGAACTAACACTGACAGCCTGCCTGATGTACAACAGCATGCCACAGACGAGGTGCTACTTTTAGTTTTCTTCAAAATACCCTCAAAACCAAATATTGAAACTTCACAAAATGTGTTTTAAAGGTCCATGGTCCGATCGCTATAGCCTCGTCCCCAGAACCCCAGATTTTACAGGAAGAGAAGTGGTCAAATTTTTGATATCAGAAGAAAGCTGCTATTTTTCTCATTTACCATGTGAAATCTTATAGGGCTAAAGGATGTTTGGTTCGGAAGTTATGAGCGAAAATGTGCCCAATTTTGGTCGACCAATATTAATTTTACACAGCACTCTATACGGGGCTTACAAAATCACGTTTTTCGCTCGCACATCAAAACGGATTGAAATACTCTCTAAATGTAAAAGAGTAAAAATCACTCTTTCAAGGAGTGACTCTAGGGACCAATCTTTGTTGGAGTTAAATTCTACTCTTTAAAGAGTGAATTTGTTATCTTACTCTTCATCGATGAATTGTCACTCTCATAAGAGTGGAAGAATTCACAGCATTCACTCTCAAAAGAGGGACATTTAACTCCAACAAAGACTTATCCCTAGAGTCACTCCTTGAAGGAGTGATTTTCACTCTTTTACTTTTAGAGAGTATCGGCGCGAAACTTTACAGATGGTGTTTTGGGCGAAGGCCATTCTATTATAAGATGGAAACTTCATATATACTTAAATCGGGTCATCCCCATTTAAAAATGTTTTGTGTTGCAGCTGTGAGGAACCCTGAAACGGAAGTTCGTATTGCTTATAGTTTTCCTGGCGATGCGATTGCGCAAACAGGAAGAACAATGCAGTTTTGTTTCTCTTCGTAATCCTAGGATCTGGGAGGTGAAAAATTCCGGGGAAATATTGTCTCTTTGGGGTGTACCTCATACGAAAATAATTTGACACGCGACATGCCAACAAGGTAATTCACAGCTTGACCAATGCAACGCGGATGTATCTGGTCTTATCTTTTTGTATAAATTGTGTTGATTGACAGTTAAAGAGATTCCGTTGTAATCTATTTGAATAAGACAATTGTGACCTGTGTGGACTCTTTTTCGTGTGGTTTGTCGCGTGGCCTCCGCAAACTTTTTGAGAGGGACCTCCTGGAGGAAGATTAGGTGTGACTGTAGTTTCCTTCCTCTTGGCTTAGCGCCTCACAGGCTTCCCTTCCGGCTTCTCTAAAACCGAAATTTTAACCGTTACGAACGACGGCTATTTCCTGGTTTAAAGAAATCGTGAATTAGAGGTTCCTTCATGTAGATTTGGATATTAACACTTCTTAATGCCTGAGGGCTTTCCCCGTTCACTTTCTTCTTTATCATTTTTCCTCACAAATCACGTGCCTTGCAACGGACCACTTTTGGCCGTTTCGTCATGGACGGCGATTGACCAATCGTGTAGCCTAGTTTAAGGCTTCTAGGCTAGTTTTGGGGTACACGTTGTATTTCAACAATGGTCAAGAAAATCAGCACAGTTCCCCTTATTTCCAGAAAAAAAATCTCGCCCCTAATTCATCATCCCCTTGTACAAATCTTTATCGGTCTTTTCGGACAACGGTTCAACGATATAAAAAATCTCAACTTTATTTATTAAAGTGATAATCACTATGCTAAATAATCCACTTAAACTTCAATATTGACATCGGTTTTTATATATGTCCATTATTTGCACCCGTTATGCACTCATTCAACTCATTCAACTTAATACCAAAGACAATCGCCGGATAAGGAATGAGGACGCCCTCTATATTTTTTCATGGAATGATGAACTTGAACGTCTGTTGCATAATAAACGACATGCTCAAAAGTTTAACCTTTGCTGTTTTCAAAATCCACTTTAACATAAATTTTCCCACAAGTCGTTATGTAAAGGTATAATACAAGGCTTCAATGGGTACTTAAAATTTTTCCATATTGAAGCCTTTCACCCCAAGAACCACAATGCCGCGTTGCAAGGGATGTGCACTACTATTATTTAGCAACATATAGTGAGTGGCGTTCTGGTTCTTGGGTGAAAGACCCTCTTATTTTTGCATTATTTTGTTTTCCAGGGGGGCCGGAACATGGAATTGCCAAAAACACAACAACTTTTCACATACTAACACAATACCATTTCACTATATGGTAGGGCAATGCTAATCTACAAGGGCTCGGTCAATCGCCTTGGAATGTCCACATGTTAACAACAGCTACATGCACGCCATGGATCATCAATCATAGTAATACGGGGATGTATTTGCTCAATACAATGGTGGAATGAAAGCTATTGAAACTGCACCATGGGAATGATATAAATAGCGCAGTCATTGATGGGCCATTGTGGTTTGTATTCAAAGAGGTTCTATATAGATGAGAGATTCAAAACGTTACGTAAATCTTTAGAAATTCATCGTCTCGCATGTTTGCCGACCACAAAGAAAACATAAGTACCACAATAGAAAGCAATGGCTGCCTCCGCTTCTTCCACATACTGTGGGGTGCGCTTTTGCATATACCCTAATCGGTAAGTGATACAAATTAATGATGTGTTAGAGGTGCCAGGTGTCTAATAGTGACCTGGAATCATTGTCGCAGATATTTTTTCCTCATAATGCATGCGCGCTTAGTGAAAAGATGTTTCATTGAAGGCGGGGTGTTTATTTAAATCAAGACACTGACGTGTCATTTCATTCGGTGTGTGGCCATTGGTAGGAAAATTTAAACCACCCAATAACACCCCACATCCAACAACTGCTATTTGGCGGAATTGTGTGTACCGAATTGACATTATGTTTTTATATACTTTTCGTGTTAGATTATCTATTTTTTCCAGACGGGCATTATTTTTCACGAATGCACGGGTTCATCAGATAATGCACGTGGGTCACCACAAGTCACACCTCCTATTAGCTACTATATAGAAATGCTGTCAACATTTGAATATCGACTCACTGCTCAATATCAAGTAACATGCCTGCATCGTATGTATACCCTCTCGACTAGTATCTACATCTATGGTGTCAGTCCTAACTTAATTATTGTGTTGAAAAAAATATTGGTTTCTCGTTTAAAGTATTATTGATTCAATGCGCAGACCATTCCAATAATGTGATTTTTTGTACTGTTTTTCTTGCCAAAACACGTATATCTTAATTAACGAGAACAAGCTTTTATTGTACTCTCAAAGGACGATAACGTTTGACTTTAAATATAGATCTTAAATTAAAAATCCTTAGGTTATAATTTGTCAAATTAGAAAGCCTTTCATAAAGTTTAGCTGCTATACTGAACTTCCCTACATCTTTGTGCCGTGACGCGTCAGCGCGAGATTTGATGTTCGCACCGGTAAACCGCACGCGCTGGCCTTAAAGAGCGATGGCGTTTTTTCACTCGTGCACAGATGGCAACATTGCACGCGTGCGTACAAGCTCTTCATGTTATGACATCACTGGCAACGGCAGGTAGAAAATGGACTTATCATGTTGCTAATTAATCATGATTATGTGGCCATGAGAATTAAGTGTACTTCCAGAAACCCAAAATTCACAAATAACTGAATAATCGTTTCAACTGCGAAACCATCTGTTTTTTTACTACATGTCTGCGTTGGTCTTTAAACATCTAATACAGTGGGCAATTGGTAAAAGAAACTTTCATATGCATTTTATAAGGCAATCGTCACTGGAGGGTTGTTTTGGGAAAGGGCATGCGAAAAGTCTATCTTGCTTTCAATTTCATTACGCGTTTCAGCACTAATGGGTTTGTTTTTGAAACGCCGGGAGGGTGCGAGAAAAGATTAGCCACTCTTAAGCGTCTTAGAGTCTATTTTTCTCGCACTCCAGATCCTTTTTTTTTTCAAAATCAAACTAGTCCAACAATGAATTGGCGTCCAAGGTCTTTTTTGGGCAACTATTTAAGAGTAATAACTTTGGACTGTGGAGTATAGAGTGTTTTTAATTTATTTTAAAAACGTACCCCACCCTCAAACTTAGATAAATTAAACGTTAAATTATTATGTTAATTTGATTTGATACTATTGTTGTCTCAAAGTATAGGTACGGATAAGGACCTAGCCTCGTGCATTCGACAGGAGAATTGCACTTGACCGTATGGGTCGCTCAGTGGAGGCAGCACTCAGAGCCTTCCGGCTCTCGTGCTGCCTGACTGACCATATAGTCCAGGCTACATTCCATGTACCTTGTTATACCATATATTAATGTTTTTCAAGTTTTCTACACCAGTTTTTTTTCCTGCTGAATCTGAACCGAATGGATGCCAGAACAAAAAACCTTGAGCATTTTTCGAGGAACACAAAAATTCAAAATGGCCACCAAACACCAAACTCATATGTTCATTACTCAAATTTGTACTTTTTTTTTTGCCTGTCAAGTCAAAACAACCATCGGACCAATTAAAATAATGTAACTTCATTACCACCAATTAAGAAGAGATTCAATATGCCGCCAATAAACAAAGCATCGATATTTGTCTACTTTTGGCCGTTAATGGTAACATTATTATATAATACCAATGTTTTAGCAATCCATATATTAATTGAAACCTTAGGAATAGCTTTCATTCCATTCAACATTTCTATTAATCAATCAAAAACCATTCAAGATGGCTCCAAATGGCAAAATCATTACTACGTAAAGGCAAGGGCCAGCCAATGTTTGTGTATATCATACAACTGCCTCAGAGCAATTTAAATATCATAAAATGAATCAAGTGATTGATATCTGCAAGATGCTCCTAGATAGGCGTTCAATAAATGGCTGCCAATGTCAATCAATAAATGTCAGTAATTCATTCACGCTGTAGGCTAAAAGATATATCTTTTGTGGTTTTTTAGTTGGATTAACACTTCCAAACCCCCAGTAGGCTATCTTAAGTGTCATTGAGTCGTTATTCATAAAATATCCCAACATGGATGCCAATGGACGCTTAAAAAACCTACCAAATACAAGACGAAACATATCTTCTCTTAGCCGCTTTTAAGTGTCCGTTTCAGCCATATTTGGATACCCATTTGTTTTTGGATGGCATCTTACATGTATCGATTCCTCTGGTTACCTAATGATGGGTGACAGTTAATCGATTGAACTTACATAGAATACAACAACATTGCAAGTACTAGGTTAGACACAGCTATCACTTATAGTCCATCTTAGAGTATCGGAAGCCATCTTTGGATCCTCTAATGACGGAATTTAGATCACTTTTTTTAAAATTCTGTCATTCATGATTTTTAATTAATTTCTTGACTGCCAAAACACCAGATCGATACCAATTACCAACCTGCAGTCAAAAATAGATTACGATCAAACACTTTATTGTATGGCGGCCATATTGATTCATTGATTACGTGGTTACAGATCATCTGTTATTGGTCACATGAATGTTTAAACGAGACAGGATGAAAACTCACAACTTTTGAGTGAACAAGAGATGAAGGTTTTGTGTTTTGGTGGCCATTTTGATTTGTGTTCAAAATTTGCCATTTTTAAACAAAAACTCACGTTGCTGCGTCTGGCATCCCATCGGATTCATAATCATCCTAAAAACTGGCTAGAACCTTGAAAAACTTATTAGCTAATAACAAGGTGTGATATTAGGTAATCAATGACTCTGTACGCCTGGACTAATACGGTCGCGTGCGATTATCCGTCGAATGCACTAGGCTATGAGGCCTTATCACTTATCATACAAGCCCCAAACTAATAATTATTCCGTGGCAATATTCAAAATGTCAGCGCCCAGCACGGACGACTGGTTTTGAAATGTGCTTCACCCCTTTGTTTGTATTCCAGAGTCTTCTTGGTGTGAAGACGGTTATATAATCCAAATCTTAGCAAGCATAGCATGAGTATTTGGGTATAGTTAGAAAGGGCTGGGCCTCATTGGCCTCTTTTTAGCTTATGAAGGACAAAGGGGTCCTATCTAATAGGCATACACTTAACAGCTCCAAGACAGGGGCAGCTATGCTACATCTTCCTTTTTCCTTTCCTATAAGTAATCAATGGGCATTGAAATGGAGGAATGCTCTAAGCTGTTGTTTTTTCCAGAGAGTATGCCCCTAACTTTTCCAGACTTTTCCTCATGTTTTTTCTTGATACAAGTGTATTTTGGGGATAAAAACACCTTGCGTATCATGAAATAAGTATGTTGTCAAACACCAAACTCAACTGATGGTGAAATCTAAGCTTATTATATTATATGATTATAGAGGGCCTCCTTCTCTCCTTATCCGCCGATGTCCTTTGTGTATTTGTCTCAGCACTAATTGCACTGTTGTTAATTATTTGCTAAGAAACCCATAGGGTCACGTCCTAAATCTCCGCCCATATACGATTTCTTATCATCATGTTGAATTAAGATCCAAAATCCTCTGTCATGTATCAGTTACATTAGGAGACACTGTGGGGTGGCAGTGTTAATTCCATCAACACTTCAGGTTATCACTGGGACAACAAACACTTTATGTTTTATGATACACGCAGCGCATGCGAATGTGATTACTGAAGGCACGCGACAACGCGAGCTTGTTCCCAATCAAAACATCCGGGATGTCACACTTCCCAACATGTTTTGTAACACATAATTCATCGGTTGACAAGCTTGTACATGTTTGCGAATTGCCTAATTTGATCGTTGTAAGCTTTCACTCGGTATAAACCAGGTGAGATCGATGAAATTTATTTTTCAGTATTTCCGTCATGGAGGGGGGGGGGTCCTCAGGGTCTGTCGATGCCCATGCCGAGTGGTTTTGAAAGTGACACCTATATACGGACCAAATTTTCAGTGAAAATGTACCCTATGCAGATTTTGGTGAAATTATACTAGTGTTTTCAGTGAAATACATCCTCCTAAGGCTACCGATTTGCAGTGAAATTTCCATATACCCCTTGCGAGATCGTTCCATTACGTGTGTCATAAAAACCGTAGCACAGTGGGGCCAGAATTACGTCAAGTGTGCTAAAATTCCATGCACTTTGAGAGAAGCATATCAAAGCTAGAATATTAATCTATATTGGGATTTTCAGACCCCATGAGTTTAATGGAAGTATTTTTTAAATGTATGAACTTCATCAGAATACTGTTCCTGATTGGCCAGAATTAAAAACCGAGTATACTGCAAGTCACTTACATTATCGGTTGAAATGGAAACTGATAGGGGCTTTCTGGGCCCGAGAAATTCAATACCAACATTTTAGATATCTATGACGTCATTAAAATGCTGTTGTCTGTTTGGACGGGCCTAATAGGCGTTATAATCCAAGAAACTTGGCATCTTTTTAACAACATTTAAATACTAATAATGGGTTTTTTGAACCTTTAAAAAGCAATAAATAATGTGTGATTCTCTATGAGGTCACCTTAATGCTGTATGTTTTGGACGGCAACAATCATTGAATACAAAGCAAATTAAGAATTTCTTTGATTATGACACAGGAAGGGTTTGAGAACGAGATAATTTCAAAAGTAACTTAGTTGCTGAAGTCATGTGTACGCAATCAAATGTTTGGTTTTTGATCCGTAATTTGAAAAAAATGGTGCATTTCCCACCGCAAATTTTTCTTGTGAAATATCGCAAATGCCCTTAAAATAAAGTTCACTTGCCTTGTATTTAGGGGCAATAAATAACAGTAAATTGGCATGTTTAATTATGATATGTACGTGCATTGTGTTCCCGTAAATTCACTGTTCCCCCTACCTTCTTCTTGCCATTACTGTTAATTAACCATTACGGGAACCTAAAACGCGTACGTGTATTTTTTTCTGCTTAGCGTTCGGGAATAGCGTGTCAGGACAGAGAAAAAAAAGGTATCCTATTTTGTCCGCCATTTTGAATCTTTAAATGCCATATTCTCATATAGGTGGTATCAATGGAATTTATTTTATACCTTTAATTTGCTGCAAAGACATTCACGTTCGGTTGGAATAGACCGAGCTACATTCTTTTGATCAAGTAGTCATTTTTTCCCGTCCACGGATCTCATTTGTCACGAAGCAATCACTGTCCCAAATGATGATAGAGTACTGGCCATTTATGTTCATATAAGGCAGTATCTAAACGGTGGTAAAGCTAGTTTAAGATGGTAAGATTTTTTTCTAAATCCTTTTTATAAAGGTGTGCATATAATGGTCCTACCAATAAGACAATTCTTAATTATGCATTTTCACCTCAAAAGCTTATCACCGAATTTTGTTTCTTCGTATGAGTATCATGTTTTTCATTGAACTCTCCAGAACTGATACATGTATCAAGCTATTTGTCCAATGATATTTATGAGTGAGGAAGGTGTAGACATGTATATAGGGCATCAATAGAAATTTTGTGACTGCATTTTCTGGGTTTATTCGTAACATTCTGCATCCGTAAATAGTCCGATTCCTTCTAAGCATTGATTTCTTCCATGAACGCCGTTCATTTTAACGTGAATCCGCGAATAAAGCACCAAGCGACTACTGAATTTAAAAGACTGTAGCTCGTGTATATGTAACCAATGTGAATGAACTTTTAACACTATTAAAATAATAAAATAAACTTTCCGCTGATACTACATATGTTGAGCTAAGTTATTTTTTTAAATGCAAAATGCGAACACAATCAGGGTCCAGTTTTTTCCTGACTCACCCTGTATCATTACGGTTGATTTTAAGTCCCTAATACGAGTACAAGTCGATAAAGTAAGGTTAATAGGCTCAGAGCGGCCACAATGCGGCAGCTAAATTAGTATCATCATTAGTTAATACTATGTCCGAATCCACTGTATGTAAAATAAAGCAATGAATCCACACGAATCTAAACTTCCGCTATAATTTTCCTAAAAAAACACTTTTTTAAAGTTTTTTTAACCCATATCCAAACTTAAATTTTGACAAAATCACTCATTTTATTCTCAGTTCATATAACAGAATCATGTGAATTTTGAATAATCTAAATTTTCTTAAAGATGTAATAATATTTATGGTCGCTTACCCCATTTTAGCATTTCTGTAGCTGAGGAAAATTTACAAACTTTGATATTAAAAAATATAACTTTAACTAAATTTAAGAGTGAAATATTTCAGATAGAATTCTCCACAGTAAACCCTTTCTTTGATAAAAATGAGAATAAATAAAATGCTATAGTGACCAAAATGGAATTTGGCACACTTGATTTCATTCTGGCCCACTGTGCGTATGTTTAAAATCCCAATTAGGCTATCTAGTACGACAAGATCCGCAACAACGCATTTCTAAGTTTATGTTTAGTATCACTGCAAACAGTGTTTAGAACTTGGTGCAAATTAGTGTTTACGATTTGACATGTTTAATTCCTACACTTGTATCAAATGTATAAACACCTAATGTCAATCCCTAACATGTTTTTAGTTTTAAACATGTTTAGATCTAAGGTGTTTAAATATTAAACAGACATTCAAATGTTTAGAAACGTGGTGCAAAATAGTGTTTGAAGTGTTTAATTTCTAAGCACTGTTTTTGCAGTGTAATCTCGTGCCTTTACAGCTATTAGAGCTCCTTATACCCATGTTTGCCAGTGAATATTACAAGAAATCGTGAAGATTGAGACCTTGGAGGGTGCTGAACCACAACGAGTTGCAATTAAACCTCTAGTTCCTGTAAATGCTAGTAAAGTTGTGTCTGCGTACAAAGTGGCAACGCCGTTCAACATCGCCAATCGTCCCCAAATTGCAATTAACGCCCGATGAAATTTTAGCTCATTCTAATCAAATTTCTCATTTTATTTTTAGACAATTTCTTACGTTCCATTTCTATCAATCAATCTATCTGTGTTTCCTTAATTCAAAGTGCATTTTTTAAATTAGATATTGAAAAATCTAAATCCGAATTAAGAATTGGCACTTTACACCTTGCCAATCGAATACATTATCAGCCACGGAATCAAGGAAATGCGACACATTTTATAGGATATTTCCTCAACCATAGCGGTTGTGTCACATGGCCTACCTTTTGCATACCTATGATGACATTGTTTTCATAGTTCACTCATCGACTACAATTTCCATCATTAGAAGTTTAATCGCTTTTTGTTCAGTTTCGTCCTTTAAAAGCACCCCTTTTGTCAAATAAAATCACAAAAGTCATACGACAGAAAACTGGAGTTAGTGCATCATAGATATCAGGAATCAAAGTTTGAGACAACCGGGTAATATGATTACAGGACAATGTTCTATCGCGTACAGATAACAACCATGGATGAAACAGAGAGAATATAAGTAGGCAAAAATGAAGACGGGGATGAGTTTTAAAATCATAATGGGAAAGGCGATTGGGAGTAGGCGTAGCTATAGAGACGGAAAAGAATCGAAGCGTTGATGACTGCTTGTCAAGCGTAACAATGTATGAAATGGCTTGAAAGAAACCCCGACGTCGACCTTTATTTCGTAACAGCCAACTGTACAACATAACTGGTCTTGGGTTGTGTACTACTCGTTGCCTTTCAATACCTTCATTAAATGAGACTAGTCCAGACAGCAGTGGAATCTAGTATTATGGCAAGCCTTTCCAAAAACGGTTCCTATTTGACCAAACGGCTTGCCATAATATTTGGTGGTGTGGTTTTTTAAATCGACTAGCTCGTTACCATGCAGAAACTCTCTATCAGTAATGCCTCTGAGTGACTGGCACAGTTAACAGATTTTGCTGGGTGATGAGTGAACACCCTATAACCCTGCCGTAACCATAAAGCCCTAAACCTCAACCCTCAACCTTAACCCTTAACCCAAGTAGCGGGCCTTTTCTGGTAACGGTTTTATGATAACGAACGCGAGCGCCAGCCTGTCGAGTATTTTCAGGCGTGGTCGGTTCGCAATCTGAGGGATCATGTGATATTTTTCAACGCATCTGTCGCAATCTTCCATTCTGTGGAAAGATTTATATACGTGTCATTTAATTTTGCTTTTTTAACACTTAACTATAAACACTTAAAGGCTTAAGTTCTCTGTGTTTAAGTCCGTGTTTTATGGTTTTCCTTCTTTCATATATCTACAGGTCATTATCTAAGTTCAATTCCGCAAATGTCTTCGCATCTATTAGAGGATAGACGGAAATCCGGGACGGAAATTCGGCAAATGTTCACGAGATATTTTGTGGACGCATCACACCACTGTGGGTCGGGTTAAATGACATACTATAGATGTCATTAGTAGTTTCACGGCTATCTCCCCCTAATTCGATACTGTGCCATTGTTCGTTATGTTTATAATATATACTTTACAAACTTACTTCTGATGTGACTATCCAAAATAGATGATTGGTGTTGAAAATAATTGTGCTTATTTAATTATCATCATTGCACATATGCACACAAATGATTTCTTATATAAAATATTGCTTGCAACAAAAATCTTATTTTTTGTGTTGATGAGTTTCATTCACCCATTCCAACCTAGGCATACATGTATCATAAAATTTAAAGGTCGGCGACCCGATCGAGGTCCGATTTTTAATTATTTCCCCCACACATGGAACCATATCGCCCAAAACATCTGATTAATCGGTCCAGCCTTTTGAATAGCAAATGGCCCATCGAAAGGAAACACTTCCTGGACCTAAACTTTCACTGGGGTAATGAGAAAAATTATGAACTTTCTTCTGATACCAAAATCTCAATTTTGATGAAATAAGGTGGAGGGGGCGGGTTGTCGATCGGGTCAACCACAAACAGTCAGAATATCTATTATGTGCTAAAACAATTTCAGTCTTTCATAAACATGTATGGGGCTGGTATTCTCAAATAGGGTCTAACTTTAGACTTGGATTTAAACACGGTTAGTCATTCATGAATAGACCTTTTTTTCTTTTAACTATATGCAAAGTACACTGTTGCTCATAAAGTTGGAATAAAATATTTTTACCACTTTTTATGGAATTATTCTGTATATCGCCACACTACTTGAATGGTCAGTCTCTTCCGAACATATCACCATGAACTTACTCCACAAGTTACCCTTTACGAACTGTGTCCTTAGCCTGAAGGAAAAGGGGGTATTTGAACAGCAGATTTAAGGATTTTGTTGCTAATTTTTGCACATCAGTCATTTTTACATATGATTTCATGCATCGAAATGCTCAATAGTACTGTTTTTAAATGTCAATCAGTCACTAACATCCAATGTGACACCCCTGGCATGAATCAGTGCGTCAAGACGTCGCGGCATACTGTCCACAAGGTTGTTTATGATGTCAATGGACAGAGCGTCCCACTCATCGGTCAGAGGCCGAGCTAACTCCTGTAGTGTTTGAGGAAGATTGTCCCTGTAATTGATGGCTCGACCTAAGGCATCCCAGCATGCTCGATAGGATTCAAATCAGGGAAGCAAGCAGGTCATGGTATCTGCTCTACCCCCTCTGCCTCAAGAAATTGTCTCACTGCAGCGGCCCTGTGCAGTGTAACATTGCCGTCTTGCAGCCGAAAATTGTTTACATAAACCCTTCTTGCATGTGACAGACAGTGGTTTTCCAGAATGTCCAGGTACACGACGGCGTTCACGTTTCCATCTGGCAACACCAGTGATGTTTCCTCCATAATGAATACCGGCCCATACCATCACTGAGCAGCCACCACCTTGAGTTGATTCCTGAATACAGTCATCTCGGAGGTTCTCACCACGTAATCGACGAACACTTTGTCTTCCATCTTGATGGTCAAGGTCTCGCCAATAAACACAACATTTCGCCAGTGTCCGAGCTGTAATCTCATGTGCTCCCAACTAGCCCAGCGAAGTCGATCAACTCTGTGGTGAACGGTTGGGCGTAGACATTTGGTCATTCGTCTTGCTCGGTATACCATGTTGAAGCAATCTCCGATCTACAGTTTGGAGGGAAACGTTGATTCCATAGTGTCTTCTCCACAAACGACCGAAGACGGCTCGTTGGCATTTTCCGGGCTCTAAGGCACAGATTAAGCAGTCGGCAATTATCTCGTCTGGTAGTCAATCGTGGTCGTCCTGGAGATTTTCGTGACCTCAAATGACCCACCTCTCGATGATGTCTGAGGATTTTACAGACCGTACTCTGCGATATTCCGAGGAAATCAGGGACTCTGGCTTGTTTGTACCATTCGGAGTGCAAGTACTCTTCGGCGTATTGACAATGCCGTTGGACAAGGTATAGCCTAGGGAACTTCTGTGTTAGTTTTTGTTGTAAAGGTAACAACCAACTGAACAAATGGGCTCCTTGCACAACGGCTTGGAGCAGGGAAAACAAACCAAAGACGTCTGACATTTTATAGCTCCCAACAAAGGGCATTGTTACGTAATTCAAAATTATGTATGGATTCACTTCACCTTGGTAGTGGGGACTCATTATGTAATCATTCACCTACTCTAATATGATTACTGAGGCGTTCAAATAGAAATACGTTTTAAGATTGGGTTCCAACTGTGCTCATCGATGAGCCTGTGGAGAATGTTCTCATATATTACGTTACATTTTCAGAGTAAGTCGAAAGGGACAAAAAATGTCCATCCATTAAAGACTATCTGCAGGTTTTAAACCCGGTGTGGAAGCAGATATAGTCCGCCGGGAGCCACAGTCTGGGCTCCGTAGACGATAACGGAATAAAGCGTGAAACTTATGTTGCATGAAGAGTCAACTGAATTGAGTGCCCTATGAGTACGGCGACTATAATGACGTCGACACCGGGTGTAATAAAGTTAGGCTCTCTTCGAGAATATCAGCTTTGAAAAATAAGTCTGCAAGCAATTTCAAAACTTAAAGGTGTTTTTGTACTCCCTCAACTTTCTTTGTTCTGTTAACATTTGAAACGTTCACAAATCAAAATAACATTTTTGATACTGAAAATAGTCAGCGGAGAGTCCATAAGATATTGTCACCCTTTTAACTAAGTTTGATTACAAATGATCCAATTTGATAGAATTTTTTGATTCAATTTTAATTCACATGTGTCAAAATTTGGTTTACATATTATGTTTGGTGAGGTCCCCGTTGCCATCTGTTTTTAGAGTATAAGGGAATTCATGGCTCAATATCGCAGAATCTCTTTAGGTTAACACTTTTAGACGCCTTATTCTGTCCTTTTAAATTTTGAAAGTGCCACCAAACAGCAAACGGTAAACACTCTAAAGCTAAATAGATCTGCTCTGCACAATAAAACAGCTTTAAGGTGCTCATATTCTAAGCATTTAATATATAATTCTAAACACTAAATGTTAGATTCAACACTTAAGCTTTGTGACGTTTTTAGTTTAGCTTTAGGTGTTTAATTTAGTATTTAAATAGATTGTCTTCTTTAGTATGCTTACACACGTAGACAACACTTTGTGTTATCTCAAAGTATTACAAAGAAAAACTTATAACACTTTCCTTATCACTTAAAACAATGAATTTGTTTTGCGTTGCACTCATGGATGGAATTTTGATCACTTCAACATTCTGGTTTCTCTTGTATGGTGCTTAATCCCGACTTAATGATATGCTCGACAGGCCAACAATTGAATTTCAATTTCGTCGAACTCATTTTTTAGCAATTCTGTGGGATTACGTTCACAGAGGTGGAAGAGGCACATCCCATCACATCTTCCATATGAAAATGACGTCAGATTGGAAATTTCGGGAACTTGTGAGATATTATTATTAAAATTTACTGACTAATGTCTTATTGACCACTGTCAATAGGAATGATCGATTCACCGGTTTTACTTAACGAGGTTTCTTCGTATTTTCGGTTTAGTATAGCTTTTTCCAGGTAAATGTTAGGAATATTTTTTATGCTACTTTTCACCAACAGAAAAACAGGAAGTTGGAGATCGGGGAATATACTTTAATGCAAATGAGAGCAAACTCAATTGAACAAAACCCGTAAACCTCCAAGCTCCACGGCATATACGATTGTATGGATTAATGGCCGGAAATACAACATTTTATTGATGTGTCAACGCGAAAATGAAATTACTGTAATTGCCACCCATTTTTACACTATGGACATATTTCATAAGAGGCAATCAGATTTATTTCTGTTGAAAATGAAAAAGAAGATTCTAATCCAGCTATCAGCTTCATTAGACACACAAAGGGACAAATAAATACTTACAACATACGTGTGTGCACGAATTGTGTTCTATGAAAATGGAATTGTTTTTTCGTAACTTCAGACATAAATGGTTACAGCGTAGAGCTATAGTAGATTCACCCAATCGTGTCACCTCTAGACTAGTACTTTTAATAAGGTATGAGCAGTGATTAGGGGAGTGCAGTGGGTGGAAATTAAAATTCCACGTTAAATCTATTGAAACAGTATCAGATAGCAAGAAAATCCAATCCTATTATGCTTTAATTATGAAAAGCATTCAAATCACGAAGCGGCATAGGCGTACATTAACCTCGCAAAACATTCTGACTAATCGTATTTGCTTCGGGGTATTCAATAGCGATGTTGTCCGGCTCCCGTACGGTACTCATACAATAGGCTACTTTTGAGGCGCAGCAGTTTAACTTTAAAAGACGCCTATGTATGAGACGCGTCCGACGGGAGCCGCAACATCGCTATGTACATTTGAGTTGAATGTTACGGCTTTGAGCGAACACAAAAGTCTTGGCACTCTCTTTCTAAAATGATGTCAACATTAAGAGCAGATATCTTATTTCTTTATGAACAGGTGAATCGTGCCACATATTTTGTTTTTTCTGTCCTCCTCTCCCAACAATGCGACGCTGTCCAAAACTTTTCTCTGGTGACCGATGGGTTGAATCTCCATAGACCAGTTGAACACAATGTTTGTAAACATGTTAGGGCCGGTATCTTGAAATAGTCGGCTGACTGTTAACACTGGGCAATTGTATCTGTTAGAGTTTTAATACTATGGGCATAACGATTGGCAGGCATGGATGGCAGTCAACAAAGAAAGTGACGTAGGATTACGGGGTCTATAATTAGGTCCGTTTTGGCCTTAATGTCGAAAGTGTCCTTTCCTAGCTCGTGAAAAATTCACAAATACGGGGCAATACACTAAAATCTTTCCTCCTTAAAGCCACCAAATATCTTTAGTCTAGCAGATGTGATTTTCCCAATGCAACTGCCATATTTGCAGTGTCGTAGCCAGGGATGGGGGAAGCCCCAGCTCAGAACCCTTGACCTCGCCTGCCCCACAAATGAGCTGACCGTTGTACGTCTGAGGACCCAAATTCGCCCCCTCAGATATTGCCTCGGCACCCCTTCTGCCTCACCATTTTGCAAAGTGTCCTGTATCCAATTCACTTGCTAAAAGTAATAACACTTATTTCTGTAAAAGTTTGGGAACACCTATACACCGTGTGTTCTATGGTGGTTCCCAACAGTTACAAAATTTAAATATGTTTCCATATTTGTTCATTTGTTGAACACTATAGTGTTCAAAATGAGTCGGATGACTAAGGCCAGGAATAACTTTAGTTTGTTATTTTTCTGTCTCAAGTGTTTCTGGATACGGACCCTGTTATAACCAGAAAAATAAGCGTGAATAACATTACAATATAAACTTTTAAGAACGGACCATCTTTTGTTGGCAAAAACCTTAACACCCGCATGCATGGTCAACGATGTCCTCATTGTTGGAGATTTTCAAAAGGTGTCTTGCACATTTTATATTTCCAGGTATAAACAATTCCGAGGAATCTTCTCCATTCTTAATTAAAGCAGGATCCTAAATAAATCGGGATAGGAAACTCGATCAAGAAAATGGATGCATACTGCACACTGATTTGCATGAAATCTTACTTATAGTTTGCCAGTGTCGTACGTAGCGCTATTACGCTATACGTCCATCCCCCGGAAACGTCTGCTGCATAAATACTTATGTAGCTTCGAAAATAGTGGCGCTATCACTATCGATATCGAATTGTCTATAGCATTTTGTACACAGTGGTCACCCGCCTGATTAAAGTTCCTTTTCTGGAGCAATCCTGAAGATAACTTTGTCGCAGTAGTTCCACTGACGACGGGATCTCTAGGCTCTCAACGACAAAAAACTTATCATAATAACTTCCATGATCTGCCAAATATCTCCATAAAAAAAGTCAGTCTGAACACAAATGTCCACTTCTAAGAGGACCACAATTAGATACAAAAATCCAGCTCTTTTGGCTTCAACCGCCAGCATACCAAATATAGCATTAAGGAGGGTCATTATTTACGCCTGGGGGTGGGGGGATGTAGATTTGAGGGAACCCTGAAAATGTTTGTAAGGATAGAGGGGGGAACGTGAAATTTTTCATAAACGAGAGAGAGGGGAACTTGAGTTTAGTGGGGAATCAGCATGATCACGGGGGGAGTGTGAAATGTTTGAACGGAAGCGGAGGGGGAACGCGAAAATTTTTTGCCGAAAAAAATTTGAAATCCTCCATTCCCCCCTGCATAAATAATGACGCGCTCCCTAAGCTCGCGCTCATGTGGTAGCAACCTATAATTTTAATCCTGGTACTGCCAGATCCACCGAGTAATGCAGTCAAACTACTGGCTAAAACTCTCTCAAGTGAGCATTATTTACATTTCACAGCTAGAATTTCCCAATATCTAAAATAGGTTATTACAGTAGCATCATGCATAAACTGGGTTAATGTTAACCAATTGGAACACTCAATGGTGATATCATTGGAAATTACCTATGCTGCAATCTTCAACTTGCATTATACTAGAAATTTCCCGGGGAAACCCCCAAGCTATTTATAATAGCCTTTTAGAAATGTTTCTAAGCATGTAAACACATCTCAATACAGCACTAGGGAAAATCTATTTTTCTCTTGCATGAATGATAGAAGATACCTTCCCTGCTATCCTTTTTTCACTCATTTTATAGAGCAATATAACTTTTTTTTTAATTACAAAATTGAAGATACTATACAACAACCTGTAAACATCTCCCCCTTTTTATATGTTACCTCCTCCGTATATTTCTAGACTTCTGCATATGCTATTCTATGTGATAATTTTTCAGATGGGGGTTGAGATGCTTAGGCCGGTATGCACGAAAAGTTAGACCAGGTTTAATGTTAGAACTGGGCCAAGTTAAAATTAGTTTCGTGAAATCCAAAATGGACACATTTTCTTCATAAAGTAA
Source organism: Ophioderma brevispina (assembly GCA_023653785.1). NCBI lineage: Eukaryota > Metazoa > Echinodermata > Ophiuroidea > Amphilepidida > Ophiodermatidae > Ophioderma > Ophioderma brevispina. The sequence continues at coordinate 22,875 of JAMKCH010007955.1, read as the reverse complement.
CAGGCAAATTTCAAAGATTAAAATGCAAATTTCAAAATAAATACAAAATACCCTGTCATGTCAATGCAAAGGAAACTGACTTTTCTAGTGGGACTAAATTGCATAGACCAGGTCTTACTTTAGCCCCAGTCTATAACTCTTTTGTGCATACGGACATTAATGTTTACAAATTGAACAGGCTTCGTGTTTAAAGATTTGACAGGTATGTTTTAGAGATGTTTAAAGATTTGAAATGTGTTTAGAAATCTATCCAATCATGTTTACAGATTTGACATGTTTAGAATTTGGTGGAAAAATGGTGTTTGGAAAAAGTTTAACCCTATACACTGTTTTTGTAGTGTTGAATTGTTTGCTTATTGTATGGGTACTGTTTAGAGATTTCAAATTGTTGTTTTTGTTGAATTTTCTTGATCATCCTGACCCCTTAAAAAGTACACGGGTTAAAAACTCGCAAAATAAAGTCATGCTATTCAATGCCCATGCTTTACCCAATGTCATTGTGTACTCCTCACGGGGACCTCCCATGAGAACACTAACTCTATCTGGTCACGTGACATGTATATTTCAACCATTTCCTAAAATACGGATTCATTTCCCGCCATGAAAATAGATTTTCCTGTATTACCATGGCACCGTCCCAAACTACGATTCACACCTCATGGAATACGAAAACTGGATTTTCTAATGGGGATGGTGATACTAATTTTCCTCTGACTTCCCCAGGAATGTAACCAAATAAATGTTTTGAAATTTACGGGATGACAGAGGTGCTTCGCTATTCTCTGTCATACGTCTATAAAATTCTTTGTCAAATTAGCATGTAATGTAAAAGTTAGAAATTACGTTTCAGCTACTTCAGCCTAGTTTTAATACAAATGTATTGGTGTTCATGATGTTCTACTTCAGAACTTTTACGTAATCCCAGCCAAGAAACTGTGTCGATTTTAGTGATACTGTGTTTATCGGTACGTGTCATGGTCACCTAAGGTTAATGTTTTTACTCTCGTGTGTTTTAGCGCCTAGACTAGGGTGCGGTTTGGCAATTAATTATTGGCGGATTTTGTATAGGATTCTATCGAGTCAAATCATTGGTTGAATACGGTATACCGTAGCGTACATAGGGCTCCGTTTGTTTTGCGTATGGTAAATACCGCGTTTAGGCCTACACAACAGTGTGTCCTATTATTATTTAGATGAACAAATCTTAAATTTTACTACGGAAAATTCTTTCGACATTAAAAATCTATAGGACCAGTCATATATTTTTGATTGGAGTAGGGGATCCTGTAAAACATCAACAAAAAGGTTATTACATAATAATCAGCCTAACTCTTTTGCACGCTGGGCAATTCTATAAGTTATAAGCATAGTCAGTAGTGGCATTTGCGATTGCTTCCAAATATTGGGTAGGTATTGGATTTCATCTAAAAACGAACAACAAAGGCCAGGTCTTCTTTTGGACTCATTTAAACGCAACAAATTTTTTTTTTTTTTTTCACGTCCTGATTCTGCATTTGCTCATATGAAAATAAAATAATTTGGAAATGTTCAACAAAAAAGACAAAAATTGACCAAACTTCTCTTTGAGCGAGTCTACTCGTCTGCCGCACGCAAAGAGATAACCATTCTAAATTATCCAATTGACGCAATTCCGGCATGCACTTTGCATATCGATTTTTTAGAATATTATATTCATCAAATTCGATTTCAATTGCAGATTGTGTCTCCACAAATTTACTAGTATTATTTACCGTAATACCACCATAAAAAGCTATATATGCACTGCTCCGGATATGACAGTGGCGTGACTTTTTTTTTTTTGGGGGGGACAATGAAGGTTGGTGGGGGCATCACGGAACCATTTACCAGACAAATAATGGTATCTGTTCTAACTATATCAATTTTATTACATTTCCTGATCTTGTCGGGGGGGGGGGGGTAATGAGGAGAGGCTAGGATACCGAGTGGGGGACTCCTTGGTATACCCACTGATTTGTTGTCAGTAAAATCAGTGACCCTTTCTCAGGCTACTAAAGAGGTATTGGGCATATCTATCATCCGAAGAGCTCTTATTTTTATGATTGAACATTTATAGTTAAAGTTCAATGATTTGACTGGCTCACGCCAACTGCCTTTTTGAGGAAGGATATCTGGTTTGTATGGTACAATGACATCTAGGCCTAATAAAATATACAGTATGGGGGTGGCCAAAGGGAAAAAAGGTCGCCGCCGACCTTTTATCACCTAATAGTTTTAATTTTGCAATTTACATTTTTAGCTTATTCAGATGAAAAAGTAAGTTCCTGTACATGCAAATAGCTCACATGACCTCTTGTTATGCCTTTAAAAGCAATCTTCGCCGGTATTTAATATCGTATATCAATTATTGGTATCTTAAGAAAACGCAAGTGAAAAGGTGGATGTTGCAGAGACAGATGAGAATGTTGCGATGGATATGCGGACTATCACAAATATTGATGGTGGGGCATGCTTATATCTCTGTTTTTCTAACCACATCAAGGGGGAAGATAACCCCAAGTTGCCCCATTTTCCTTGAAATTAATAAAATGCACTCAATGCCTTTTCCCCATTAGTGACCAATGGATCCGCATAGACCTCACGAATGGGAGCTACAGATTTTTTCAACAGTCGTCCCAGGTAAATGCGGAGGAGGAATCAGCTTCTTTTTCATCTATGGATATAGGCCAATGGTTTATAAAAATTCTAGCGAGTAACGCATTTTGAAAATATTTCAGGTGTTATCACCTTCCCAATTCTGATTGATTTTTCATGACGGAAGCACAAAATACCGGTCCTCGAAGGCTCGTCACAATATCTTGAGCTCCTATGGTGCGGTGTTCAATTAGCTTTAACCGTAGTTTCATAATTTAGTTGAAAAGTAAGACTAACAAAATTACATGAAAGAAAGTTGTTTGGCTAGATTTGACCTATTTCAACTTTGTGCAGAACCAGAACCAAAATCCGTAACCAATATTGCAACAATGTTAGTGTGCAGTGCCCTGCAAGGGTTCGTTAATAGACTCATTTCAAAGAACGAACGGGCCGATTTTCATGTTACTTAAAATTATTGTCCCTTTGAACCCAAAGACAGATTTTGCTTGTCCCCAATTTAGGTCTAAGGTGGAGTTTATAGCCAATTAAGCAAATTTTAACTCTTTTATATGGTTCTTTATTATTGTTAGCATTATCTAGTACTAAACTTCATCGAAGTCTTCATTCAAACGTCTTTGTGGTCGGTCCTTCTACTTGATCACTCCAAAGATCAACACACCTTATACTTCTTTCTCTCCAATAGCCAGCACTGTTCGCTGAACCATTCTTTTTCGGATAATCCTACGAATGCAACGCCAACTTGTTTTTTAGTTGTTGTGGGCAGTGTGGCGCCGGGGGAGGTGGGGGGGGGTCGAGTCTCCATTCAGACGTCTGGGGTCGGTCCACCTTCTACTTGATCACTTTAAAGATAACACACCCACCATACTTCTTTCTCTCATAGCCAGCACTGTTCGCTGAACCATTCTTGTTCGGATAATCCTACGAAATGCAGCAACCGGTTTTTGAATAGTTGTGGGTGGACCCATCTCATAGACCATTGCTTGAATGTGTCCCCAAAAGTCGTCTAATGGAGTAAGGTCAGGTGTAAAAGAAGATAATTTATTGTCTGCCCAGAGCCATAGTCCGGGCTCCATAGACGACAACAGTATAAAACGTGAAACTAATGTTGCGAGAAGAGTCAACCAAATTGAGTGCCCTATTTTTTACCGTTGTAGGTGGACTATGAGTACGGCAGGTATCTCCTGCTACACCGGATACCTTTAAGGTAACTCAACTATTAATTGAGCTTTATGAATATTCATATATTAGATTTATGAATATTCATATATTAGATTTATGAATATTCATATTAGGTTCATGAATATATAATTATATTAGGTTTTAATGAATATTCATGAGGTTTTGGCAACCAGGAATATCCCCGTTTGAATATCCCCGAAATATTCAGAGAATGCAAAATATCAGGTGTGTATTGCAAGTAGTTAGACACCCACACAGACACAAATATATATATACAGACAGTCAACGTTTCATAGTGCTCATTCAGAACTCGTTGGGCAGGACAACTAAGAGAATTAAAAATACAACAGGTAAACTTGCATTATCCCCCTGGCAAGATGGCAGTCTGGAACATGACCACAGATGACCTTGACCTTGGTCCATTACCTTTGACATCATCCACATACGAAGGAACCCCTATTGCATCTTAACCCCAAGTCTAATTTCAATCAGATTTTTCAAAGAAACTGGAACACACACATACATACATATACAAGACCTCAGATGACCTTGACCTTGGTCTATGACCCTTGTCATCATCCACATATGAAGGAACCCCTCCCCCACCTTACCAAGTTTGGTTTAAATCCGAATTTTTGAAACTTTTCAAAGGAGGCGTAAAAAGCCGTATGCATGCAAGCTTGCACGCACGCACACGCTATCGCTATATCCCCCTACTGCTTTTTGAAGCCAGAGGGATAAATATCAAACACAGAAGCACTGAAGTAATAAACAAATGACAGATTTGATAAATTGTTCAGAACAATAGTTTTATTGTTAAGCTCTATGTACAACCCACTTCCACCTTACAATCTGCAGTCATATTTTGAGGGTTTAGGGCAAAAAGGCCCCATCTGCAATAGCTGCCAGGTGTTAAATTTGGCAGGTATAACACTCAAGAAGAACACAAATGACAAATGGCAGCTATTGCAGATGGAGCATTCTTGCAGTTAACCCTTGATATGATACTGTTGCACAGCATTTCAAAACACAGTGGCTATTTTATCATCCTATCAATAGATTAAAAAAAGAACATGTTTAAAACAAAATGTATTACATTTTGGAAACAGAACACCATATTCCACACTACAAAATGTCTTATCATAACAAGTATGTAACAATTTGGTGATTTTAAGATATGAGCAGAGCACATATTTAGAAGAGACTATCAACAGTTTTGTAAACTGTAGTTTCTAGGAAATCAGAAGTGGAAGTAAAACAATATCTTGGTTGTTGAAAATTTAACTACTTAGCTCTCCAGGTAGACAAGGGTGATTATTTTTTTAAAAAGTTGCGAAAAAAGTGTGCTGGTCATCTGCAGGGAACGATTAATAAAAATTCACCCTTGTCTGCCTGGAGAATTAAGAAATTAAATTTTCAAAAACAAATATAAATTGTATATGTAAATATACCATTCTGATGCAATCCACTATGAAAGCAAATGGACACCTTTTGGACCTGACATTTCTATCACTCCTCTACTAACTTGGCTTGTTAGCTCAGTTGGCCAGAGCACCGTGCTAGTAATACGGAGGTCACCAGTTCAAATCCGGCCTAGCGCACATTTTTTTCAGTACTTGCGTGCGACTGGCATCTCCAGGGAAAGATTAATAAATATTAAATATTTTGGTGGGAACTCGTTCTTTTATGCTTTAGGCATATTTAACTCAAGTTTGCAACTACATTAGTGAGAGGACAGGCTAATTCATTGTGGGTTAAGTTTGTGCTGCATTGGTTTTTTTTAGCACTGTTACATTTTCATCAAAAAAGAAGGGTAAAGGAATTGAGATGGGTCAAATTGAAATCTGATTTAAATGAAGGGGAAAAAAGCAAAAGAATGGCATTTTATATCTGATAGAACAGTCGATGTGAAATAATTGTGGCTTTGTATTCCCAAACCATATCAAAGCAGGTAGATTCTCACAATGTCTATGTAATAGGTCTACAATTGGCCTATAATGGGCAGATTAGGAGGCATAAATACATTTATTACCCTTTCACACTTAACTGATCATGGGCTTATTCCGTTATGATACAAAGTAGGTGGAAGGGTATAATGCAGTTAGGCTGATTGCATAACAGGCTCTAAGATTAGGGTAGGTACCTGGAAGAGAAGATTCAGTCGCTTCCCACAAGGCATTGTCCAAGGGAGGGGGTGTTTTTTGTAAGGTACTGATGTGACGCGTAAAGGGGAAAACCTGGCTAAAGTAATAGTAGGATCACAAACACGGGCAGGGGAGAAGGTTTTTGTGTATGTTTTTTTCCTTTTTTTTTTCATCTCTAACGATTCGCATGACTACCAGTACAAAAATCTCATGGAAGCAATGCATTGGGGAAGCTACTGATATCTTATCTGGTACCTGGTACAGTCTGATTAATAATTTGTTGGACAAGAACGAACACACGCGAGCGTGGACTGCGTGAGCCAGGCATGCAGGAGGAACATCGCACCACATTTTGCGACGCGTAATTTGTCGAAGAATGCGCCGAACCTCCGCGTAGCTTGTGCGCTTACATGAGGTGTGCGTAGCTCCTGTCCAAGTAATTACTAATCCCACTATAGTTAGAGTAAAAAACTGAGCATCAACTTTGCAGTGGTTCACAGAGAAAGTGGCCCCTATACTATTCTGCTTCATTTATTTCTTGGACAGTTTAGAACGTACGACCGCTTCCCGCCAAAGGCGCACCATCGTGTTGCACGTAGACGCAGTACACGCAAGATAACGGTGATTGTTATGTCCAGAAATTATGGCCCACTCTATAGCTACCTACATGTAAAAATTCTTATTCACACAACCAAATGATTGAGGAAATCCTATAGGCATAGCTAGTTTTGTTAGGAGGCTGACTCCTATTCCTCCCTCCATGTCCCTCTCTAAAGGTATGTCGTACCGAGCAAGCTCGTGTGCGGAGTGCTCATCGCTCTCTCTCTTTCCTTAGCGTTTAGGTCAAGAATCCTTCATATTTTTTTTCTGCTGTGGGGGGTTTGCACACTCCTGCCCCACACGAGTCTGTTACCTTCCCAGCATTGAATAATGCTGGTACCCCCATTTATACACCGGGTGGGCTGAACCTACAACCTTTTTCAGTGTGGGCGAGTGCTCACAACTGGACCACACATGCCTCTTTCTAACAAAACTCAAATTGAGTTGTAACAAATCAGTGTTTTAAATGACATGACTAATGTAATTCCATTTAACAACCAGGCAATACCAGTTATAATTAAAAACCCAATTCTATCTGAATTGGGCTTCTTTACAGGACAAAATATGAGATTGCCCTCTGAGTAAACAAATGAAAGTTGTGCTCTTTATCTTTGATGTAAACCATACAAACATTCTTACAGTATCTTGATTGGCTCATTGCATTGATATAACATGATATATAACCGTGTAACCAATCAAAATGACTTTGATAGTGATGCATGTGTGCACCTTCAAGGGGTGAATTGACATTCATCCAGGCCTGTAACCAGTTGAGGGGGGTGGGCGCAGATTCCCCTCAAATTCCAAAAAGCACCGAAAACCCCCTAAAAATTGCTCAAAAAGGAACAAAAAATTGATTTTGCGAGCAGAGCAGCCAAAATTAGGGTTTTATGCTATTTTGTCGAAAAAAAGGTTAACATTTCAGTAAAAGGATCCACTTTTGCGAATTAGCCCCCCCCCCCTTTGGGGGGGGGGGAGGGGCGAATTTAGAGAAAAGATCCCCTAAAAAAATCCCCTGGTATGGGCATGACACCTCATCCCCCACTTTACTCCCTCCAAAATGAGCTATTGGGTAGCAGATGAAAGTTCATAATTTCTCAATACCAAGTGAAATTAAGGTCAAGAAAATGTTCCTTTTGAAGTTATGAACAAGAACGTCTCCAAATGCGGTCAACAATTATTAACACGCACAGTGCGGTGGTGCCATTCAGCACACCTTTTTTGCGTCTGTTATCCAAACGGCTGCACCGAATTGACTCAAAATCTAAATCTGATGTTTTATGGTGATATGCTTCCATGGAGGTAGAAAACAACATATGAAAAAGTTTGTTACCATGCTTCTGATTGGCTCTTGACCACTGAAACCTATGATTGACCATCAATCATCTGTTATTGTCCGAGGGTTAATAGGGCAGGTCACATGTTGGGAAAAAGCGGCATTCCCTCCTATTACTTTGAGGTAAAATTATCAATTTGCATTTCATAATAGTGTAATATTCAGAATCGGATACGGGAAATTACATTAAAAGTCTAGGTCAGTGTCCCATAAAATAAGCCTTGAAACACGCTAGACAAAATACACAACTGGAAGAATTGAAGAAATTGATAGGGGAACATATCAATTGTAAATTTTGAGGTGTACTGTCTAATTATCAATAACAACATTATTTATTTTAGCTATTTCAGGTTAAAGACCATCACCAACATACCAAATTCCATTATTTCATTTATTTGAATGTGAAATGATTAAAGGAGCCATGCCTTATTATAACATTGTATTTTTCTTGGTTTCATAGGAAGGGCCATCACCAACATACCTGAATCCAAAAATGTCTTTTGAATCTGACATACCATTTTATTGTGAGTGACAATTGCATGTATTACAGTTCATAAAATACAGTACAAATCATTGTTGGTAACTGTAAACATCCTATTGACCCTATGAACAGTCGCCATTTGCTGGCAAAGCCTCAAACTGGCACTGGAATAAAATAAATGATGGTGTTAAATATGTAACAAAGCATTCACCTCTGCTTGGTGAATGGTTTTGTGTAGAGGAGAATCAAGTTGTTGTATAAAATAATGCTCTCATTCATATTGCTGCAAGTTTGAGGCTCTCAGTACAAACAGCGAAATTGTGCAAAGAGCGAATACTTCAGTTTGTAGTATCAGAATGGGATAAAAATCACTCAAACTATTTTCCATTAGGATACAAGTTTTCTAATGATACCAAGACACTTTATCTCAATTGCCTCTGTGAAATGGAGAGCTGCTAGGAATATCGTCCACTCATTGGTATGAATAAGCCCAATGCCCATGATATACTAGGCAATCGCAAGGAGTGTAGCTTTTTTATGACATCACTTCCGTCGCTGATTGGCAAAGGAACTGCCGATATCTAATCGATAATCGCTAGCATGTCCAAGTGACTTGATGCAAGCCAGTTGACTTCAATTCAACTCAATTGTTCTGATGTTTTCAGCATTGGAAGCGATTGATAAAATGCTATGAGTGTTTTTGACGGCTAGTATATCGTGGCCTTTAGGCATGTATGGCAGCTGATGTATTCCAAAGGTAGCGTAAACCACTTTGATACATGTGAGAGGTGCAGTATAAATGACAATTAATAAGGCTTTTCACACTGAGCCGGTGATCGATCGACTTTTGCGATCGATCGCCGTTTTGAAGGACCATTGCAGCCGTTTTCTGAATAATAGACACGCATGCACAATAACGCCTTAGTTACGATGTAAAATCTTTCCAAAGGAAGGATTTAATGAGCTTTTGCTTTCACGAAGTACTTCTTTTTGAGGCATTTATGGCAGTGGTTGTAGTTGACTTTTTTTAATGCCGAGGTATATGGCCATCTTTTAAGTGATATGACTTGTTACCTTGGTTTGTTTCTGCACAAAAATTGTGAGTTTTACGCTCGTGAAATTGAACGGACTGAGTAAGGAAATTCAAAATGGCGGATAGACTCTTACGTAAGTGCATTTAGTGGACGGACGTGTGTTGTTATTTGAGGAAGCACACAAGCGATATGTATGTCAGAGTTGGCAAAGTATTATAATGAATTTGGTGGCTGGTTTGAAGTCTACACACAGCGATCGATCGCAGAAGTGATCGATCACCAGCTCAGTGTGAAAAGCCTTATTATTACCGTAAGGCTTTCAACCCTGGTCAAGATTTTTTATTCCAAGACCAACATAGACTGAAGAATGTGGGGTGGAGCAGATTAGTAGTGGCATGATGAATGCCACAACTGTATGGTCCATTGATTTTCAGGAGTGGCAGTGCAGCCATTTGGAATGATGTGGCGAAGGCAGAAAAGATTCAACAGAAGATATTGGAATTGGTGTCGAGTTGCGACTTTTGTTCTGTTTTTGTTGATTTGTGGCCTACACCGAATTTTAGCTTTACCATGCACCTTTTCTTCACCTATTTGTGCTCAACTAAAACACTGCCTGGTAGATTCTGTGTAGGTTTCAGGGGGGTAGGACACGATCTGCTCGATTTGGGCATTGGGGATTTCCAAACGGTAATTTGTGGAATTGCTACATGCATTTACTATGGCAATCTCGGTCCCAGTGACATTACAAAATCATCTCTTAAACCTTTGTTCAAAAGATCTTAGTAATATCATGATAATTTAGGGGAAAAATATTGACTTCAAAATCCGTCGGCATTAGTGGATTAACCCCGTTGCAAAATAGTGCAATTTCCAATAACGTTCATTTAGATTTAAATATTTGTGACCAGGCCTAGTCTTTAGTCAAGTCTGTGTGTAACCGTTCGAAACAGACTAGCACCCGGAAGTTGATGCCGTTTTGAATTCACTGTTGCTGTTAGGTTGGCATGTCCTACCTCCCCTGGTAGGTTTAACACATCCCAAAGTCAGTTTTTCTTTAGATATGCAGTCCTTTGGGAAGCCATCTCATAAACCTTAAAAAATAACCTTGTTTGGTTTCATTTGAATGTGTTTTTCATGCTGATTCCAAATATGGCTATAAAGATGTTTTATTTTGAAATTTTTGAAAAAAATTGAAATGCGTTGAACTCCGAGCGACTATAATAGAGACAGAATTTTTGCATTTAAACGGATACATGTCGCGGTTCTCGAACCGCTAAATCCCCCTGGCGGGAGCGGTTTGCAAATTTTGGGTGAAAATACCCCAAATTTAGCCCATAAATATGCAAATTAGCTATTTAATTAGCATATCATACGCCACAAACCTAATCAGCGCGAGAGTACATGATTCCCCACCCCTCCACCAAGTTTCATCAAAATCGGACTTATGGATCTTCAGATAGTTTGTTCACAAGCTTTTTGGGTAAAAATAGCCCACATTAACTCATTAATTATGCAAATTAGGTACCTAATTAGCATATGCCACGCCCATAATCTAATCAGATGAAGGGCATGGCAGTCCGATCCCACCCACCAAGTTACATCACCATAACCCTTATGGGTCTCATGTTATCGCGTTCACAAGATTGTGTTGGACGCCACCGACGGCGCCGGCTGGACTGATAGCATAATCCCCCATCTGCTATTCAAGCCAGGGGGATACAAAAAAATTTAGAGTTAGTTTTAATAGAAATGTGCTGACTTGTTTCAAATCAGTCCCAATTATTAGAATAAATAAAATCAGGATTAGACTCTATTTAACAGGTTTGTAACATTAGGAAAATAAAAACAAAAGTGCAGTTTTACAAGTGAAGGGAATTTGAGAATTACCCCAAAAACGGAAAAATTAGGTCTCTAGACTATACTTGCTTGAAGGGATCCATAAGAGGCATACGCACAAATGTTGCCTTTACGCTACTGGTTAGCATGTGCAGTGGGTAGGTTCCGGGTGGCATGCGAGGACCCTAACGCAGGCCTTTGGACACGCTCTAACTCTACACTGCTATTGGATAGTGGCACTTAGGTCGATTCCCGGGGAGGGCCACTCAAATTCCACAGGGGGCGCCACCTTGGAACTTGCAAACTGACGAAAACTTGCAAAATGGGGTCTGCGAACTGAAATTGGAAAATTTTTTGACCTTGAGAACTCAATTTTGTTCAAAATTAGGCCAAGTAGTTAAAAATCAAATTTTGCTTGACATGGGGGTCTCATAACTGAAAACATGCTCAAATGGGACCCTTGCGAACTGCCACGATGGCTGAAAATGGGGTCTAAGGGCCTGCCCGTTACCCGTACCACCTGTTCAGGTCGATTTAATTTATATAGTGCGTTCACGAGATGTTTGCGATTGTCTGCATCCCAAGGTTCCGATGCTATGTTTTAAAGGGGGATGGCCGATTTAAGGAATTAAGTTTTAGCTTGATAGATTGGCCTTCACCCCCAAACCCACTCTGTAAAGTTTCGCAGGGAGGTTTCAATCCGGAGTCAGGAAGGGCATACGGCCCGATTTCAAAACCACTCCAATAAATCCTCATGAAGACAAATAAAAGAGGGCACCAACAGCCCGGACGGTTGGGGTGGGGTCCAACCTACCTACATACGAAGAAAGGTGTTTGAAAGGAATCACCCCGGCCGCGCAGCGTTGCTTGCTTCATGATGGCTTCAAAACCTGACGAGCGGCTCGGGGGTGGGGTTGGAAGTCTGAAGTGGCAAGCTATGAGAGGGACACAGGGTGTTGGCGATTTGCGCAGCGTTAAGGCAGCGGCAGGTTGATCGTGTGGGGTTGTCAGGCAGTGAGGTGGAGAGGGGCGGGGGGCTAGGATGGGGGCGTTGAGGGAAAAGTTCTAAGTTGTCGGGGGGCCAGGCTACTACGGATGGATTGGGGGGGCGTGGGGGAGTATTGGTTCAGGAGGCCCTGGTGTGAGAGGTGTGGAGGTGAGAAGGAGCGGAGGGCGATTAGGGTGATGAGGGTCGGTGTGGTAATGGCTTTTGAGGATGAGGTAGTGAGGCTCATATGGCCTCGATGCTCGCAGAGAGTAGAGAAAGCGATGCGAGAAGAAGATTTTATGATGAGATGGCCCAGAGGAACGGGATATGCAAACTGTGGGTGAATTAGTTCTCTTTGTTGGTGATTTCAACAGGACCTTGGGGAAACGGGAGCGATGGGTTGGGGGTTCACAGAAGGAACGTGTTTGGGGAGAGAAACTGGAAGGAAGGATGCTGTTAGAGTTTTGTGATGATTTGAGAAGGAGGTTTGTGTATAGCAAATATGTGGTTAAGAAAGAGGAAAAAAGGAAAGTGACTTTAGTTCAGGGGGATGGAAACGAGTCAGAGATTGATTTTGTGTTGTGGGGTAGGAGAGGAGAAAGTTTTGTGAAAAGAATGTTAAGGTAATTCCAGGGGAAAGTAACAACACAGGTGGTGGTTGCCGATGATGGAAAGTGGAGGTGCATGAAAAAAAAAAGTGGTGAGGAGGAAGGAACTGGCGGAGAAAAGCCTGGAAGCGAAAGAAGAGATGGAAGAAAGAATTTTTGAGATGAGAGTGGGTGAGCCTTTTGGGGGATGATGGTACGATCTATGGGGTTGTTTTGGAGGTGGCTGGTAGGGGTTTACAGGAGTCTTTTGTGGTTGAGTTGAAGTGTGGGAAAAAGAAGGGAGGAGAGAAAAAGTACGGGGTGGTGGAATGATGAGTGTGACGGAGGCGTAGAGAAGAAGAAGGATGCGTATAAGGCAATGAGGAAGGGAAAAAAAAATGGTACGGAGAGAATAAAGTGGGTATAAGAGATTGAGAAGCGGAGCAAAGAAAGTGGTTGCGAGGGGGCGTAGAAAGAGGAGGCTGAGAAGGGGGGTGAGTGAGTTCAGGGAGAACCCAAACAAGGTTTATAAGTGAGGATGACGGCAATGAAAAAGGAAGGAAGCGATGTTGAAGGGGAAAGATGTATGAGAGGAGGTGATGGAAAGTGAAAACTTCAGTGAGAAAGATAGGCAGGCAGGGTCTGGAAGGAGCATATGGAGAGAGTCATGAATGAGAAGAATGAAGGCTCAGAGGGGGGAGGCTGCGTGTGGTGGAATAGGGCAGTTGAGAGAGTCAGTCGTGAGAAGTGGTAAATGCAATTGGAGAAAGGAAAACAGGAAAGGCTGCTGACCCGCGGAAAGGCGTGTTGAGAGATATTGCGGTGGAGAGATAGGGATTGGGTGATGTTGTGATGAGAGTGTGCAAGAGGGTTGTTAGAGGGAGGAGGGAGCCGGTGGAGTGAGGATGTGAGTGTGTTAGTTCCAATTTTTAAGGAAAGGGGATGCAAGCGATGTGGTGCGTTATAGGGGTGTGAGTTGTTGAGCCATTGCGATGAAAAATGGTGGATGAGTGTACTAGAGAACAGATTTCGGAGGATAGTGAAAGGGATGAGATGAAAGTGGTTTAGGCCAGGGAAGGGAACGTAGATGGAGTGTTTCATTTTGGAGGGGATGCCAAGGGAATATTGAGCAAAGGAAAAGAAGCTTTATATGTGCTTTGTGGACTGGAGAAGGCCTTTGATAGAGTACGAGGAAAGTGATGGAGTGGGCAATAAGGAAGAGGGGTATACCAGAGGTGGTGGTTGGCGGTTGGATGAGTCTGTATTGAAGGCGCAAAAACGAGAGTTAGAGGGGGGTCTGAGTGTATGAGGGGGGGGGGGAAGTTGAGGTAGAAGGTGGTGTGCATCAGGGTTCTGTGCGGTCGCAGTTGGTGTTTGCATTGGGTTGATGTGGTTAAAGAGAGTGCAAAAGAAGGTTGATGTGAGTCTGTATGCTATGATTTAGTTTAAGGTGTGTGAGACAATGGAGGGTTGAGGGTTGGGAGAGAAGAAGTTTGGAAGTGGTAGAAGAAGGCATTTGATAGTAAGGGCATGAAGGTAAACCTTGGAAAGACGAAAGTGGGATGGTGGGGGGAGATGGGGGAGGTTGTAGTGAGTGTACGTGGGACCCATGTGGAATAGTGGAAAGAGGGGGTGAGGGCAAAATTCAGTGTGGTTTGAGCAATGTGGGGAAATGGATTTTACAGGGGATGCAACAAAGATGAAGAGCTGTGTGTGGGAGATGCAAGAAGGAGTTGAGGGAGTGGGAAGGAGGTGGAAAAGTTGTGTGACGAGGTGGAAACAGTGAAGGAGTTTTCACAGACCGGGGGAAAGGATAGTGCAGTTGGTGGATGGAGGCGGGCTGTGACAGCTAGAGTAAGGTTGGGTGGGTGAACAGTTTAGAGACTGTGGAGAGTTGTTACTTGGGAGGAAAATTTCCTTGAAGATGAAGGGATGGTGTACAGGGTTGTGTTGAGATCAGGATGCGTAAGGGGAGAGTGAGACATGGTGCCCGAGTGAAAATGGCTGGGATTTTGCGACGAGGAGAGAGAGCAATGGTGAGAGCATGTGTGGGTTTGTAAAGATGGTAGGTAAGAAGTACTTGAGGATTTGTGCAGAGTATGTTGGGTTTGAAGAGGCGGTATCTGACCGACTGGAGAAGGCGAATGGTGTAAGATGTATGGGCACGTGCTGAAGGAAGGATGAGGAGCATGTTTAAAAAGGGCTTTTGAGTTTGAGGTGGGTGGTTTAGGAAGAGGCCGACCAAAGAGGACAGGGAGGAAGCAAGTGGGGGAGGAGAGTCGGGGGGGGGTGAGGATTGGGTTGAATGGCGAAGTGGAAGGAGGGAGTAAGGGCGATTGCTACGAAGGTGAGGTGGAATGCCGGCCACCCCCGGTTGCGGGGACAAACCGGATTTTAAAACTTTGGTGTAACTACTCTCTGTGTGAGTGTGAGAGTAAACTTGAGTTGTACGTCCATAGAGTACTGTGAAAGTAATATTGGTCGGACCAAAATGGTGCTATTTTCTCTCAGAACATCCACACCAAAACATCCTTTGACCATAAGATTCAAGGTGAATGAGAAAAATAGTAGCTTTCATATGATACCAAAATGGTGAACACTCTCGGGTAAAATCGGGCTTATGGGGACGAGGATATTAGGATGGGCCAGACCTTTAAGAGAACAAATTGTTGGAAATAAAATATGATAAAACCTTGTGGTAAATACAATAATTATGTTTGAAAAGTGATACAAACTGCAGCTTGTAGGAATTGTCCATTCTTATAGTATGAATAAATTTATGTGCCATCCTTATGCTTATATTACCGAGTACAATTCAGGAAAATTTTGTTGGAGAATTCAACGCCGGCCCTCTTTACTAACGTCGGTCACTTTCCTTTCCTCCCTTGATTTTCTCTGCCTCCTCCCTCTCCTTGTGTCATGGGTTCGGGGTCATAGATGTCAACGGTATATCGGCGCCCCTATGTTGGATCTTGGCCGGGCAGAACCGTCCAGTCTAACGAGTGCGTGCACACCCTAAAAAAAAGAAAAAAAAACAAATGGTTGGTTACTTAAGTGCTTATTGTTATAATTTTTTACCATCAAAAAGTATTCTGAAGGGGACTAAAAATAAGGCCCAGTACATAGATAGCTGCCTAAAGGATGATGGATGCATGATGGATGCCTGTGCACAAATTTTAAATTCCTTATCAGTTGTTGTACATCTATACATGACGTTTTCAAAAGAGTCGTATAGACGTAGTATAGTTATAAAAACCAAGTTTGAAAATCATGGTTTGTCCCGCAATGGGGGTGGTTGGAATCACTCACATTTACAGCAGTTCTGCTGTGTAAAAGATGGTTAGTGGCGCGGTTTGGACTGCAAATTGTCGACAACCCTCCCTCGGTACAACAAAACGCAAACACGATCGAAAGATAGTCATCATAATTTTTAAAAAAATGATGGTGTGGTCAAAAACTTTGTGGCAGGGGTGTTTTTTGGTCAAAAATCACATTTGAGCTAAACAACTAAGAAAATCAAGCTTTATTAATTTCGTAGCAAAATCAACTTTTCATCATGGTGCAATACTATCAATCTGTGACATTTATATTATAGGAGTCACCTACATATTATCAAAGGGTATAGAATTTTAGCCCCAAACAATCACTTGTTTCCTAAAAAAACCTCCGTTTTAACATGTAACTCACCGAGTATACCACGAAACTCTTTATGCAATGTATGAACCCCTATCAATAACAAACAGGTATCATAAAATAACAGATTGTAATATTTTTCTTTAAAAAATAAAAATATAATAATTTCGGCTGAATTGTAGCCCAAATGCATTTTCGCGCTAGAAAATAATCCCGCCACAAAATATTTCAACTCTACAAACATCTTTATAAATCCATAGATTTATCCTTCAAATAAAGGTGGTTAGTGTTTGTTGTACCAAGGGAGGGGTAACTCGAAAAATAAAGCACTTCAAAGCCTCGGCCGCTCGTTATGGGGGGATTGCAGCTCGTAACTGACATCTAAAACACGAGGGGTCACAGGTCATCTAGGGGTCATGTTAGGTCGGGCCAAGGGACCCTAATTATCCACTGTGCAATTGAGTTTGTTTGCTAAATTTATTTTAGGGTAATTCACAAAATAGTCTTCTGAGGAACTCAATGCACTGATTTCTCCCTTACCAGCTTTTGTGATCCATTCAAAATAAAAACAAAAAATATGGGGTCTAGTCGAAATACACAAGTGTAATCATCTTCGGTACACTTGCGTGAAATCAAATGCTAACGTAAATTTAACCCACTTTACTCATCTTCAGAATCTTTCTGCCCCTGCATGTTCACAATACCTGAGATAAAATTGGGTTAAATGGTCCCTTGAAGGAATCCTTCATGTTTTGTGCCGGGAGGTCTTGGTTCATAAAGCCGAAGGCCCACCCACACCCCACCCACCCACCAACACCCACCTTTAACAATTTTTTAAAAGTTTTTCTTATACATCAAAACTTCGACCCATACATGTCTGTTAGATTTATAGAACACCTTTGACATTTGTGCTGACATTCCTTGAAAATGAAAAAAATCTAATCGGGACACAACATCTCACAAAATATCTAGATAGAAACTGAGAATATAAACACATTGGGCAAAGAAAACATAGTGCAAAGATTTAAACAAAAAGTGTCCTAATTGGACCAAGAGGAATATCGCCACAAAGTGCAACTGAAACCTCTTCACTGGGCACAATCAGGACCAATATGAGGGCTAATGCACAATCAAGCATTTCTCCAACCACCCTCTATCAGGAAGAGAAATACTGACCAGAAAAGAGATAACCCTAGGTCCCACCACGGCTTAAAGTGTGAACAGTTCTTAGGTCTTATCCCACAAGGTTGTTATTGCATACATCCCCAATGCCATGGTTTGGGAATTTCAATTCATAAGGTCATGTGATCCCACAAAAAACCATTCTTAACACATACAAACCTGACTTTTACACTCAGTTAGAACACAAGGGTTAATACTAAAATTAATAGGGAATATCTAAAAACTTCTTGAACACTTTTCATTCCCGAGTGCTGAAATGTGTAGTACAGTATAGGCACATTGCATGCATTGTGGGATTGATTAAAACACCGTCTGGTCTTACCCATTGAGCATTACTTGAGCCCAAGACCGCAGAATGCCTAACATAAAAATGCAACAAAATATTACGGAGGGTGAGATGGTATGGGTCCCATATGGGCTGTAAAGACTTTGATTGTTGCCCCAAGATACTGTCACAAAGTGTAGCTCGTTAGTTGTCAATAGAATTAACAGGGAATTCCTCTTTAGTCTATTCACTGTGTGCTCGATTGAGACCAAGGGGTCGGTTCGAGTCCGGTTTCGGCAGGGACGAGAAATAAGTTGCTGGTATACCTTTGTGAAGTATTAGATACTTGTCAGTCCGTGAAATTTGGTTGGAAGTGAGTGGGATCGAAAATAAATGCAATTACGTAACATTGTATGAAGGAGGCAGGAGTTTAAGGCGTGTGAGAGTTCCTGTGAGGAAGGCGTAGGACCTAGAACTAGTCGATGGTAGACCTCTGCGGTGAGCCTTAGAAAGGATATCAGTACAGGACAAGACTAATGCCCTACATAGTGGTATAATATTCTGTAATGGGTGGTGGGAGGTGGGGACATTAAACTAAATGTTGCATAGGGTGCGAGGGGACCAGGGGTTGAGGGAACAAACCGGAAAGCAATACTTTAACTAAAAAAAAATAGGATCAGCCAAAATGTTGTTGTATTACTGCAACAACCCTCCAAGACAAAAGAAAATCTGTATTTCATTTCAGAAGGGATGTGGAAATTCAAATAATTCCTCGTGTTGGGTTTCTTAAGAGTATTTTAATTGTTTGTTGTGAAGAAGAAAGAAATAAGATGCACAGTGGCAGGGTCTACTGGTGGCATAGGGATCAGACTGCAGTGAAAATTTCGTTCTAGCAGTAATGGTTCTCATGTACCCCCTTAAAATTATAGGTTTAATATTGACTTTAATTCTGGCCGAAAGTAATGCACAGTTATTAACTAATTCATACATGAGAAAAACAAAAATATTTGCCTTAATTAAGGATAAACAGTGTTTTAAAAATAAAATTCGAGATGGAAGTAAACCACATTACCCACTAGGAAAATAAATCAGTCATGCACGATGCAAACGGTTATGAAGCCTATAACGCAGTACGGAGTGCAACTGGACATTTTTCAATGCACTCATGTACATTCGCATTTTGTTAAAAGCTTCACTGATTTGCTTGCTGTATATGCGTAAATATGCAGAGTGTATGAATGTAAACTAAATTTTAAACATTATTCAAGCATCTTTAATGGGACATTACCAATGAATCAAAATGATTGTCCCATGGTTCCATTTGGGTTGGCCATTTGGATCTCGACAGAGCAGTAACATTAAAATGGTTAAATTTAGTTGAAACGTATTTCTAATGATTTGTCTCATATAAGAATCAGAAAATATATACTTTGGACATATTGTGATGTTCAGTACAGAGATAGAGGTGAAGTGATAAAGGTCAGACTTTGTAGTCATTGACAGTAGGTCCCTGAGGGAAGGTAGGTCTACAGGGCCCCAAACTCTCAAAATGTGTGCGAGGTGAAAATTGGTGTTATGTAAGCTGGAGATATGAAATGAGCAATTCAGAACATTATTAGCACAATCTAGGATGTAGTTATAGTGGTAAAATTGGAGCTAAAGTAAGTTAAAGTTACCCTTGTCTGTATGGTATTGTTTGTATGGGAATTAGGAATTAGCTTAAAGCACACAGTATTAAAGGTTACTTTTGCTTTCAAGGGCTACCACAAAGTAAAAAATCAGGTCAAATACTATATTACAGATAATTTAGAAGAATAGGAAATTCAAACTAAGGACAGGGTGAAAATGAAGGAGACTGTTGAAAAGAATGCACCAGGTGAGTGGATACCATAATATAGTCTGTTCAATAGAAGGTAGACTATGACTTCAATAAAGTACATCGAGTTATACTAGAGGAAAACCTGGATTAGAGTGGGAAACATTGCTGAGGGTAATCCTTTTGGTGGTGATTGGCAGAGTTCAATTTATAGTGGTGCCCCGAGTGGTGCTGTAGCGGTGGCTGGGGGGCGGGGGCAATTTGCCAATTTTTTCTTACACTGTTTCTCCCCCCCCACAGCCAGAAGAAAACGGAGGGATTTTGGACCAAAAGAACATCAATTTTGGGTCAAATATCACAAAAATTTTGGCCAAAAAAATTGCAAGTTGGGCTGTTAAAATTGGTTGAAATCTGAAAAATTTTGGGTTGCTCCCCACCCCCCAAAATTTTAAAAAGCAAAAAATAACCCCCCACCCCCCTCCAGAAAAAGAAGCTGGCACCACCAATGGTGGTGCTACTTGCTTAAGAAGTTCTGGATTTATTTAATAATTCTATTGAGAAAACTATTATTTTGTCCTCAGAAGGGAGTGTTAACCCTGGGCACTACCTACATATCTATCGTAATCTAAGCACTATTGTAATTGGTAACTTGGAAGGTGAAGAGCAAAATCAGGATACTATAAGAATGTGGTATGGTGTAAACAAACATAGCACTATTTTGATTGGGTTATCAGCGGGCTATCTCATGTGTCGTACGGTAAAAAACCAACAAAGAAAATATAGACAAAAGAAAATTGTTATCATAGGTGGTAGTACCCAGCAGCAGTCCAGTCCCTGTAAATTGCAGTCAATTAAGTTCAATAAAAGTAGGGGGTAAAACCCTAAAGTCCCAACCGTTCCTGGTATGAGGGCATCATGGAAAACAGTTATTGAAACCACCTGGGCTATATTGTGAGCGTTAACGGTGGTTGGTATTCTGTTGTGATATGGAAACCTAGATAAAATAATTAAAAGGATTGTACAATTTGACACAAGTTGAAAGTTTTTCCCCTACCTATATACATCCTGAGTTGAGATTTCATGTGGGGCAAACAGGGGATTTTCTGATTTCCCCTTTTAAGATCAGCTTACACAGATTCTATAGAATTGGGCAACACAGGAGGGGTATTATAACAAGTGAAGATTGAAGATTTGTTGCATATTTGATTTTTGCATAGGCAATAACGCTTGCATGTTCTACTAACTCCATCTACCTTATGCAGTGACCATGGCTCGGAAGCGTAAGAAGATTTGATGGTCGCCCAGTAAATCTGTGCGCTGACCGAAAGTTGAGCATTTTTTCACTCGCGTACAAAGACAATGTTCTTACACGTTGTAAAAAGATCGGTAAGGCGGCTTTCCCATTGGCGGACGCCGAAATGGCTTTAATTCGGACTCCAATCCTACCCCAAGAATGTAAGAAATTAGAACGATTCGCAAGGATAATACTTTTATCCGGACCCCTCAATGTATGTTCTTTTTTAGGACTGTGGACCTCGGTACAAACTACTTGGGAAAGCCGCGTTAAGGCCCCGACTCAGAGATTTCCTGAGGCGGGCGCCCTCAATTCCAAACAAATAGTGTTTTTTGCTACTGTACATAATCTTGTCAATACAATCCACTGTTGTGAAATATAAGATTAATCGAATTCATTCATATAGAAAATCACAAGTTTGTTATAAAATCCGGATCCGGATTTTGTTATACACAGTATCTATGGGACGTAATACTACCCATAAATTTACGCAGCAAAACGAAACATCCGATCTCTCAAATTTGGAGGAATTGTGTATTTTAGGTTACTATCTTTAGTTTAGTTGACTTTTTTCATTATTACACAAAAAAAATAATATTTCGAAATCAATCTCTGAGTCAGACTTTAAGGTTATACATATCACTGCAACCGATGTAAAGAAATGGTTTACCCCTCCTTAAAATGTTTCTTAAAATTAAAGAAACTGTTGCATAGTCATCAGGTGTGTGTAGCTAGGTGTTTTGCTACACTTTTTACCACAAACATCTTGTCTGAACACAGTATAAAATAGTTAGGAGTAGCCATATCAAACACGGATAGCCGTCTGCTAACTTGGGCGTTGTTACTGGGCGGTTACCGCGTCGGAAACGGATCGATCCGTTATCCAGCTCAGTAAGAAACAGCCCGACCCGCTATTTTAACGCGACACGGTACGGCAAAATCAACCTGCTCCGAGAAGGTTTTTGCCGTGTTGCATACCGCTATTTCCCCAGTAGAAACAGCCGATAGCGGCATTTGCCGTGTTGGGCAGGAAATGATGCCAAGACCACACTGGTAATGCGTCGTTCAAATCATCTGCAGTAATACATTCATTTTCATTTCAGAAGTGAATCAACATCAATTTATAATTCATGATGAACACATAGTAATTCTTTTAGTTTACACCTACCTGGTGGTACATCCATTAAAAGAAATAGGCCTACATGTACATGTAAAACACACCTCAAGAGAGAGAAATGCGCCGAAAGAAATGCATGTTAAAGTCGCTGCCAGAATTGTTCAGAGGTCGGCAACGCACGCGCCGCAATATCTGCATAAAAGAGGCGGCGACTATGGGTAGCCTCATATGCGATTAACCAATGGGGAGGGCAACCTACTCAAACAAGCCAATTGGCATTCACTTCCATGTTGACGCACGTCACGCTCGGCGCACGGTAAATAACTCTGAACAATTCTGGCAGAGAGTATAGTTATGGAACGGGGAAATATTGTGACCCCCGCTTGGTCTGTCGAAAGCATGATAGTGGTAAGTGCAGTCGAGCATGCCAAATTCAGGTATGTGCCTTCAATAGAAATAGCTGAGATAGCGGAAAAAGCTGGGTCCATAGCGGGTCAGCAAAAGCTGCTTTTTGCCGTGTCGGCAGTAGAAACACGCTCTTAATAGGGGAGGGGGTCAGAGCCAAGTGCTGGTGACCTTCTGTTGTAATGTAGGTCATTGGGGATCCCCCAGTAGTAACCTATGAGGGCTTAAATGGCTAAGGAAATTGGCTATTATACCGCTGCCTGTACTGACCGCACACAGTCCTGACATACACCTGTAAATGAAACCTTCAAATTATTAGCTGCTGATGTTTATGATCACCTTTG